>PHNY01153471.1:3073-15496 GCA_003724115.2 Anethum foeniculum
ATATGTATGTATATATGTATTTATGTATGTATGTACGTATGTATGTATTTATACATATGTACGTATTTATGTATGTATACATACGTACGTACGAACATATACGTGTGTGTATATATATATATATATATATATATATATATATGCATTTATGGTATACGTACTATTTTCAAATTTTTTAAAAAAATATAGGAATATCTAAAATTTAATTTATATGAAAAAGGTGCTAAAAATGATTAATAAATAAGATAATGATATGTTAATATATTATGTTTGACCTTGTATTTTGAATTTTAATTAAAATTTAAAATATACAAATATAAGGTCAAATTCGACACTATTAAATGACACTTATCTATTATATGTAATGATTAAAAACTCAAGTGGTAATTTGGTGTAGTAGTATAAAGATGTATAGTTGAATGATGATACTCAAATTCGAATGTCTCACCAATTGTGACGAATAAATTGTTTCATGAATTAAAGCCCATGTTGGGATCAAATTTTATTCTCATATGACACATACATATTAAGTGCATGGTTAAAAACTTAAGTTGTGTAGTAGCATAAGTGGTATTAAAGCGTGTTGCCATGGTATTAAAGGTTGTTGACTAAATGGCTAGTCTTAGGTTCAATTCCTCCCAACAATATATATTTTTTAAATATAACAAAGATATGGGCAAATCTGTCATTTTACAAATGAATAAAATGACTCACTAATTTTAAATCCATATTTTTTTTAAATATAACAAAGATATGGGCAAATCTGTCATTTCAAATGAATAAAATGACTCACTAATTTTAAATTTTAAATATAACAAAGACATGGGCAAATCTGTCATTTCACAAATGAATAAAATGACTCACTAATTTTAAACCCATGTTGAGCTATTATATATAGAAAGAGAAGAGAAATCACGTCATTTTTTTTTTACGGGGCAGATTGCAGAATCAAGGTCCAAGGAATATAACAAATGTTGCACTGCCCGAGTCTGAATTCTGAGCAAGTGTGTGTAACATTTTTTTGGAATTTTGCAGCTATATGTCAAAGGTTTTGTTAATTATCTACTGTAAAATATTCCTCCACGTCACTTTGCTGACAAAAACAGGTTATGAAATAAACAATTTATTAAATGGAAATTGTGGAAAATAATTGTCTAGATATGCTCTCGCTCTATTGTCTGATCTCCAGTTCAATAAGAAAGCTAGCGTCCTGGTGTTACAATTTTTATTTTTATTTTGGTGTATCGGGAGTTACAAACTTATCATGCAAATATAAATGAAAATTTCAGCTCCGCATATAAAAATTGATCATTAGTTGGAACACAGATTTACTTGAGTAAAAGCTAAAGATGCCTAAACTTTGGCTCATCCAGTCATCCTCCTGCGCTACACTGGGTTTTGCTATACCAACACCAAGTAATATATAGCTACACAGAACAAGTTTAAACATAAAATCTTTGTAATAGAAACATCGCATGAACCTTAACAATCCACGTGCATTTCAGATTTTATTTCAAACTCAAAAACACATATACAATTCTACAATCACGTATGGAGAGTACAGCTTATAGCTTGCTGAAGCTAATCATCACGCCATCCTCTGGTTTTGGATGAGGTAGATAAGTCATCTTTGCCTCGGGATTAACGAGTTCCCACCTAATACAAATTTAAATTTTATTCCAACAGTTTGTTTGTGTCAGTATTTGCTGCTTAGTTTGTAAATTTAAGGCAAAACAACAATATAAGTAATCGTTATTTGTGAGTAATTAACGTTTCTTACTTGTATCCAATTGCTAAATGATGAAGAAAGATGGCTACTTGTAATCTGGCTAGCATGTTTCCTGCACAAATTCTTGATCCTCCTCCAAATACTTGATACGTCCCTGCTTTTGGTGGTTCCTATATAAAATACACGTCCAAATTAAGAAAATCGCATAAAACAACTCCTACGATACTAATATAATACAATCATATTCTTAGACCCTGCTCTAAGAGCGCGAGATAGATAGGTATGTTTGGTTTAGTAAATGGCTTAAACGTACGTACATTCCATCTGTCAGGGTTGAAGGACATGGGGTCGTCAAAGTTTTCTGGATTAGTATGGAGGTATCTCACCCACATCATCACTTTCCAACCTTTAGGGATAGTATAACCTGCATGCAAAACGACCACAACCTCAAAATGTACAGTAGAAAGTATTTTTTTAAATAAAAAATTGGTAAACTGCATACCTTTGTACTCAACATCTTTAGTTGCAGTTCGGAATATGAATGCTGCTATATTAGCCATTCTTATTGTTTCTTCCACCACCTGAAGCGCAATTTACATTATATTGAAGATTCCGGGATATGTTTGAAAATCATATAGGTACATTGTAGTTTTTGTCCCACCTTGTTCGTATAATTTAGTTTAGCAATGTCGTCGCTTGTAATTTGCTCTTCATTTTTGTGTTTGTGGAGGCACATGTTCTCCTCCTGCATGCAAGCAAGGCAGTTAGATTCTGATCTACATATCCATTTTAATTGACAAAAACAACTAAAGAACTCTAGAGGAAAATTTTGATATTATGATACCCGGAGCTTTTGGAGAACATTGGGATATTTAGCAAGATAATACAAAGCCCACATAATTGCAAGAGAGGTAGACTCATATCCTGCAATAACAAGACTGACAATGTTGTCAAGAACTTCAGTGTCGCTCAGTTCTTTTCCCTCATCATCCTTCAAACCCATTAATCCGTCCATTAAATCATTTGTAACATTGTCGACTTTGACATCAACGCCATCACTTATCTTCTTCCTCTTCTTTTCTAGTTCCTTTCTGAAAATCATTGTGGCTTTTTCTCGACACTATGAAATTGGCAAATTTTAAATTTAAATGATTAATATGTCATATATATCAATAGATTTTCAAAAGTCAAAATATATACATCCTCTCTCTTTATTGTGTTTCCCCCTTACCTAAATTCATATACTCATACGTAGTGTCTATGCTGTACTCAAACCATGCATCAACCTCTTACTAGAGAGAGAGGGTTATTCACTAGCTAGGCTACAATGACAGACTCAAAATATTTCTCTTTCTCGGAAAGTTTATTTTTTATATACTACTGGTAGCTATTTGTAGTGAATTGTGTATAACCTGAAGAGCATGCCGATAAGCACTCCCGGGAAAGTTGACAGGAGAGGCTCTCAGGCCTCTAAGTATCCCTGTGAACAACTTATCTAGGGTGTCCAGAACTGGTCCAGGCTCAAGGCTAGCAAAAAAACTGCCAATGTTCTCAAATGTTACCTGCGCCCAGCAACAATAGTAAAACATTAACGCATCGTTTATCAATTCAATCAAGTCAAATTTAGTTTTGATTTCTAGTGTATCACTATATACCTTTCTGGCTTCTAGGTGAGCACCAATTGTACCCTGGTTCGACCAAGATTGAAGGGCTGCTATAATACGAGGTTGGACCATAATTGCTATGTGGCGAAGAGACTGAGGCAGGTTTATGGCTCTGGAAACAAAGCTTCTAAGCCTAGTATGTGATGTCCCATGCACTGCAACTAACGAACTTGCACCTACAAGCTCAACACTTGGCCAATCGATCTGGAATTGTGATTCTGATTGCATTATGAACTTGATTACTGCTGGTTTACATGCTATGACACTCGGTGATCCAAACAGGTGTGTTCTGTAAAGCCCAATCCCATCCCCGTACCTAAACATCATCACAAACTTGTCATTTCAAAACAATATAACAATGTATGGTTAGTTCTTCGCATTCTTTCAACCACGTGATTTCGTAGTATTTAAATATGAAGCAACGCATACCTGTGTCTTTTAGAGTTAATGTAGTCATCAGGGCGACCAACAATCTTGAAATACCAGAGAAAACTAAGCAACTCTCCGACGTAGGGGAGTCCCATATGGCCAGGAGGTAGTTTGATCATGCTGCTACCTGTTTTCAAATTGGCTTCTCTCCTTGCATTAACTAATTTGAGTCTCAGGCTGCACCATAGGTCATTAGACCACCACAAATAACACCCTATCAATGGCAATATGCCTAACACCCATGTAACAACCCATACGCTCGTTACCATACTCATGAATTCCATTACTAATGATCAACTACTAACTGTTGGCAAATGTGTGTGTTTACAATGTGCTGAGAGAGATTGGATGCTAAACTCTGTGTTCTTCTGAAGGATATGCAAGGCCTTAAATAGAGGTTTCGAATAGTGTACATTTTAAGTTGACCAGCTCGATCTTTGCTAAAGGTTATAAAATTAGTAGGTTTTAGAAAATGCTAATATATAAGTTATATACATTTAAACAAAATGTGCCTATCTGTGGTGCCAGGAGGAGGATTTAGCGAGATCGTAAATCGAAAGTCCATTTTTGTATCGTAAAATAGATCACCGGTGCTCATTATTTGTCTTAATATCCAAATCAATTATTAGTTAATTAAATTAACAATTTTTACAAGATCTCAAGTTGAAAGGAGTGCTTAGCAGGATTCTGAACACAGTATAAATTGCTTCCTCCCAATCCCAATGAGTATTTCTTTTATTTTTTTTCCTGTTCTGTAGCTTTCTGGAGATTATATTGACAAGTATGGCTTACCAACCCAATTTCAAAATAATAAATCTGGTCACCCAATCAATAACATTACTCCAAAAAAACCAACTTCAGCTCAAGTCCAACATTATTTTGTTTTTTATTTTTGTATGATTCGATTAGATTATTCCATAGATGCTTTTTACTAATAGCCAGAATGGTACAATTTGTTCTATCATTTTATACATAATAAAAATATTTCAATTCAAACAGTGTGATTTTGTTGGCATACATTTTGGCAGGTGGGATTTTGATTAAAAATGAAATTGTTTTCATCACCACTATAATCAGTGCCTATCAAAAAGTATCAACTGCTTCCTTCCAAGATACACACATACAAATTACAAGCCTATATTTAATAATTTCCAAACATAACTGACCAATTTTTAAGTAATAATCTTGTCACCCTACATATAACATTACCCCAAAAACGAGTTATAGCTAATACAACATAGATTTATAATTTAGTGCAAGATGGCTGTATGTAGTTGTCAACGAAATGTGTTCCTTCCCCGGGTGATATCTAGTCAGAATCACCTTACTTGGGTGTTTTCTAATGTATATTTTACAATTATATGTTATGTTATATCATCTATGATCTACCCAACAGGACAATTCCATGAGATATTCCCATTACACTGTCGAAAAATGATTCCTATCACAATATTCCTTTGGGGCAAACTACTAGTAGACAAAAGCAGTGAGAGATCTTCCCCACAGCCACCCCATTTATAATTACAGAATTAAGTATCGAAAACCATGTGATTTGATACTACGTAGCAGAAGAAACAGAAAACGTGATGAACAGACGTTTTAATATATGCAAACTCAAAATTATATATATTAGGAAGTGTATATTATCATCAAACTCATCTATACAGACATCAGATAATGAGTAACTACTAGCTGCTCATTGTCCCCAATCTAGGCATATAATGCAATTCTAGACATGACTTGAAAAAATCTAAAAATATTCAGCAATGAAACTGAAGGACAATCCCAGGAGCCTAAAATAGAAAATAGTCTAATTCGCGGTTTCTAGGTACATCACATCCTCGAATTGCATGGATACACATTATCTTCTCAGACAGTGTATGATTGCTGAATTGTCTCCACGTCAATACCTTTCATTCTTATCACTGATTCAACATGACCTTTCAGTGTGTTCATTTCTCTCAACCTGCAAAATGTGCATAAAGAAGAAATATACTGAGTAAACTGAACCGGCATAGTTACAATACTCGAGTTAACATGATCACTAGACAGAACAATGTTTGCAATAGCTGAACCAAGTTATCATAATATAGCTTGCTTCATCATAATTCATATATGCTGTTGTAGAGTATCGTGCATATAATGATTATAGCAATTTGTGACCTAGTTTATTTATAGCTACTTACTTTGCAATTTCTGCTCTTCTCTTGGCTTCTTCGGCCATCTGATTGAGCTCGGTAACATTGCTTCGCTCATTAAACATTTTGGTGTCTGGTACTTCAAGCCCATGAAGGGTTCTTTGTGCATGTGCCCATCTAAGCTCCCTTTGTTCCCTTCCGAAATCTTTCTTCCTGGTGAAAGCAACCTGCAATGTGACCCAATTTAGAAGCCTAAATATATGAAAACATAAATTGGTGTTACTCCAAAAAAATCAGAAAAATGTTCATACCCTTTGCTCAAGAACAAGATCCCAGGCCCTCCCACTTATAGCATATCGGATAAAGAATTTTATGATATCAAGGGGAAAGTAGAAGACAATATTGTAAAGCCAAATCACACCAGCCCAGCCCCATCCAATTCCTTCTATTGCAGCGAAACTCCAATTTGCATAAACAGCAATCAAAGTAGCAATCTATTTGCAACAAGATATAATGATCATTAACTTAATACAGTCATTAAATTAGGAGAATATATAAGCAAGAGAGGATAGTTCACTCACCAGCTGAGCAACCGCAAAAGCAGCAACAAGCAACAAGCCAGGACGCTCAACAAAAGACCAACTTCGAGATCGTGTAACAAATATAAGAGCCTGACTTACAGTGCTCACTTGAAGATATATAGCTGAAGCAAGCTTTCGGGAGATAAGTTTAGTCCTTTCAGGTGTATCAAAAGGTTGCTCTTCAAGCGAAGACACCCCAAAAGTACTCTGCCAGAAACCCACAAATGCAATGTTCAATAGTATTCTAAGAATTTAACTAGTAAATTAATATTATGTAGATACTAGAATAGCGACAGCATATATGATAAAATGATATCATAAAAGAGTAGTAATCGGCAAAAATATCACGTCAGCTTTAGAAGTACACCAAGTGTGGGTATATATGTGAACTAATGTTAAAAGTAAATTAACCCATAAAAGATATTTAGGTCATCACACAATTGAAAAATGGAAAAGAACACTTACATGTTACAACTCACACAATTGAAAAATGGAAAAGAACACTTACATGTTACAACTCATTAACAAGATGAGATATTTGACCGAAAAGGATGAGAACACGAATAATCTTTAACATGGTACATATAGAGGTAATTACATAACAATAAAAGAACTATTCTGAAGGGCAAAGGCATATAATTAAGTTGCTAGCAGGTGAGGACATTTGAAGGATAAGGATATGAAGATATGTATATATTTTATATGCAGTTAAAGAAAAATCTATCTAGAAGACAATTTTTCTTACGGGAAAGAAGTCAGTTTTGTATGCAGCCCAAAAGAATATAACTGTCATCATAGCTAAGTAACTTCCAAGTATAATGCCTGTTGTAAAGATCTCAGCCAGCTTCCAGCTATCTGGCATAGGAGATGGCTTCACCCTATCCTTAGAGATTGTCATTATGGTTCCTGAAATCAGATGGGTGCTAAATATTAGGAAAAGTATCTAAAATTCTTCCGCTGAAGAGTTTAATACTAGAATAATCATTATTGTACTTTATAAACGCAAGTAAAAGAGAAGAGATGAAGCCTTTATTTGGACCAGATGGAAAAACTAACCATCATTGAGAATCGCAATGATTAGCACCATGAAAGGTGGAAAGTCAAATTTCCATATCAACGCCAAAAGCATAAAACCAAGCTGTTGAAATGCAGCATACAAAGTAAATATAACTTGTGATGCACTTGAAAAAAAACGGTAAAATACTAAGACTAGTAGTAAAAGACACATTTATTTCCTACGAGAAATCTTATACACATATAATACTTCTTATCTAATAAATCCCAGTGACTTACCACTATACGTATTGTTATGGATACTGCATATATCTGCACAATTTAAAAATGGAAGAAAAAGATCATTAAATTTCATCTTAAAAGATGAATATTAGTAACCTTACAGGAGTAACGAGAGAATAATTATTCAGAATTGAAAAATTGAAAAATCTAAAAATAACCAAGAAAAAGAGTTACCGTATAATTTTTCATTCTCTGAAAGATTGCCCTACTGGTCAAAACGGCACTAATGATGACACTGAGGCCAGGTTCAGTAAGGACAATATCAGAAGCACTACGAGCTGCGTCAGTGGCATCCGCCACAGCAATCCCTATGTCAGCTTTTTTGAGAGCAGGGGCATCATTAACTCCATCACCGGTCATTCCACAAATGTGTTTTCTAGCTTGCAAACGCTTTACTATCTCGTACTTGTGCTCTGAAATGATGGCCGTAAACGGATAACTATAAATCCACAGGAATTTGCCAACAGCATCGATACATGTATTTATCACAACAGGGATGGAACAGCGAAAAAAAAAAAAGAACAGTTCATACCAGGGAAAACGCCAGCAAAACCATCTGCTTTCTCTATGAGTTCGTCAACTGGTAACGCAATAATTGACTCATCCTTGTTCTGCCCTAACAACGCAGATGAAGGATACATGTTGGTTCCCATTCCCAAGCGCCGTCCAGTTTCTTTTCCTATTGCCAGTTGGTCCCCTGATCCAAGTCTTAAATTCAGCATTTGATAGTGGACCTTATAAAGAATGCTGAGGGCCATTCACATCATGGGATTTCAACCCGGTTAATAGGAATGGATATAAATTCTAATACATTTTTGTATTAAAATCTCAGTCATATTCCCCATTCCCACTGATCGTGTTGAAACCCTACCCTTAATGTCTTTTTATTTGATATGACATCATGTAGCAGAAGGAAGTATGTTTCTGCCACTACAACCTAGACTCTGGCATCTTGTAAAGAATTTAGATCGACAAGGGTATATGAGTGGCACCCTAATCAATGATTTGAGCCAGTATTATACATGAGGATGTATACCATTATAAGTCTGTAACAGTACCAGAAATTTATATTGCCTTTCATTATTTTAGAGCATCTCCAAGAGACTCCTTAAAGCTTAAAATAACATCTAGATATATATTTAATTTACAAGTAAAACAGCTTCTCTTAATTTAGCATTGCTGGGGTAGCCTTAGGAAAAGGTTCATGTCAGCTAATACTTATGGATTGACATTCAATATATAGTAGTATCATGATTTGTTGGCTAGATATCTTAAGCAGAAAATATTTTAACAGTATTTCTCCAGCATAACCACTTATAACTGGTATAAACAAACAATAAGCAAAGAGATAATGCACCTGTGATCATTTTCACATTTACTCCAAGGTTCAAAGCCCTCCTTATTGTCTCTGCACTGTCATGCCTGGGTGGATCAAAGAGAGGCAGGAGACCTACAAACTGCCAAGGTCCTCCAGCACTTTCTTTTCTCCCCTCTGGAACTTCCTGCATGGAAAAGGATATAATGCCTGATTGTAATGTATCATAGAAAAAAAGCATAACATCATTGGTAAAAATACAGAGGACTGCAAAAATTGAAAGAATAACAACTTACCTGGTATGCTACAGCAAGTGACCGCAAGCCCCGGTCTGCAAATTTGTCAATTATAGAATGAACCCTGCGGTCTATCTCCGACTTATTGTGTGCAAGATTTAGAATCTACAATCATGTAGAAAAGATATGGTTACTCAAATCGATTTTCATATAAGATATAGTATCACAAAATGGTATGCTTTGTACCTGCTCTGGAGCACCTTTGCTGACCCGGTGCATTTTACCTTCCCTGTCAAGATAAGTTAAAGCTGTACGCTTGTCAGTTGGATTGAAAGGAAGGAAGTGCAATTCCTGAATGCCAGCACGTGCCTGTTTATTGACAATTTCACAGCAAAAAGCAACTTGAGTGAACATCAATCAATGACCATAAGATACTTACAAGAAAGATTTGGTAGATTATTTACCTCCTTTGGGTCAGCCAGCATCCCAACTATGGCAGTATCTATTGCATCCTGGTTTTCTGTTCGTGACGCTCGAGCTGCCATAAGAACAACAGTATCTGCATCTACTCCTTTTGCAAATACCTACAGGAATTGAACAGAGGACGGTTACACGAGAGCTAATGTTAGGCTTGTATAAGTTTAAATGTTTCGTTTGTACAAGGGAAGCAGTTAAACAGCAGCGATTCACTTCATCAAAATTACCTCAATAAGGTTTTTGTCAACGGTGAGCTTGTTTAATGTCAAAGTTCCAGTTTTGTCACTGCAAAGCACGTCCATGCCGGCCATCTCTTCTATTGCTGTCATTCTTTTTGTAATGGCTCCCTGACAATATAAATATGTCATTTTTTACACCACATTACAAGCTACATAAATCACAGTAAACAAAAAAGACATAGCTAACCTGCTGAGCCAATCTGTGAGCACCAATTGCCATTGTTACTGATAACACTGTGGGCATAGCAATTGGAATTCCTCCAATAAGAAGCACGAGAAGATTGTCAATCCCAGGGCGATACTTTCGGTCTTGGATGGGATACTGCACAATAATCTCTACCACCATCCCCACAGCAATAGAGCATATACAAAAATTACCAATCGCAGTCAACACCTGTTCAGTACAAAATAAAGTTCCATCACAACTTACTCTGTCAAAGGATGATGCAAATCAAGCATATACCAATTGTAATTACTTGCCTTCTGAAAGTGGCCCACTTGATTAGTGGAATCAACAAGGTAAGCAGCTTTCCCAAAGAAGGTGTGAACCCCAGTGGCAATGACTACGGCATCAATTTCTCCCTGTTTGCATGTAGAACCAGAGTACACTCCATCCCCAGGCCCTTTTGTTACAGGAAGGGACTCACCAGTCAAAGATGACTGCAAAGTGTTATAGTTGAGCACATTAGCAGCTGTACTATAACATAAATGTGAAAACAGAGTGATATACTAAATGTTAATGCTAACAGGAGAGGAGACCCACCTGATCAATTTTCAAAGGATCACCCTCAAGTAAACGAGCATCTGCAGGAACTATATCTCCTAATTTAATGCTGATAATATCCCCAGGCACCAAGACAGCAGCATCTTCTTCATTCCACCTTCCATCTCTGAAAACCTTCATTACATTGACAAATTACCATTAGAACCATATACAATAGCAGCGCAAAAATTCTTAATATGTTGATTATGGAGCAAAATGATGTTAGTAAAAGCACTATACAAAATGCCAATACTCAACCTCTTCATATTATATAAAAAAGGGGGAAAAACATCCAAGTGAAATTTCGATGTGTAATTTAACGGAAAGAGAGAGATGCTTACACTAAATCTTAATATTATCTTAAATAACCTTATGTTGTATAAATGAAGTACGGTGAGCTGTTTGTGGTCAGAACTACGGAATATAAGAGTGGCAACATACTTGTAAGTTTATTACCATAAGGTACTGACGTTATGAATCATGCTTATAACTATTATGCATGTCAGCTAATCATGGTAATTGATTAAGTTACTTTCCTTCCCTTCCCCTTAAATGTAAAGACTAAACAAATTACATCTCTGATATTATGAATAAACATCTTATACCTTGGCTTTTGGAGCAAGACGTGCCATAAGGGCTGCGGCTGCATTGCCTGCATTGTTCTCCTCTATAAAGCTGATAGTTGAGTTTATCACGAGCAGCGTAATGATACCTACAAAATCCTGCCAATCAGGAGCCTTCCCCTGCACGAGACAACAGATACTCGGAATGAAATTCAGAATACATAACTCTGCATAATTAAGTATTAGATGAATGCAAACATGGCCTTACGCCTCCATTAGCGAGGGCAATTGCCATGATTGCAGCAGCTTCCATAACCCATGATAGGGGGTTCCACATAAAACCCAAAAACTTGAGGACTTTGCTCTCCTGCAGACCCAAAAAGATTATAACAATATCAATATACATCAATATACAAGATATAATATATTAAAATGAAACATCAAGCAGGGAAGAAACATTAAACCCCACGTATACAGACACATATACGGACATATCAGTTCCAAGAAGAAACAAATTTAAAAGCTGAAAAGGCTGTTCCTACTAGGAATTTAACCAAGTCAGGCACACAAAATGCAATGGCAGAACCCGGATTTTAACAGAGCCGGGACCATAAAATTTTATCATTGGGATTTTAAGAGCAGGCAGGATTAAAAAAAAAAATCTATTGATATTCGAAGACAGGCCTTGAAATTTCTTTCTTATGATTTTTGAAAGTAAAACAGGGCTCTAGCCTCCTAAATGCGTGTGTACATACATCTACAAACTGATTACCATAACAAAAAAAGGAAGACCAGCAACTGAAAAAACAAATTTGATCAAAAAAAAAGGGTCAAAAACAAGTATGATCATAAATATTACAGGTAACTAGCAAAATCATAACAGAGAGAGGGGGAGAGGGAGAGAGGGAGAGGGAGAGGGAGAGGGAGAGGGAGAGAGAGAGAGAGAGAGAGAGAGAGAGAGAGAGAGAGAGAGAGAGAGAGAGAGAGAGAGAG
>PHNY01153615.1:1087-11186 GCA_003724115.2 Anethum foeniculum
TAAGATGTTTTAGTTGGAAAAAATAAAAAATGTGACGTGTTTTAGTTGAAAAATATAATTGGTTTATAAACTAATTGTGATGAAAATAGTAGTTATTAGTAATTATAATATTTTATTTTATTAAATAGAATTGTCCGTAATTTTTTTGAAAAATGAGGTGTTTTAGTTGGTAAAAATAAAAAAGGTAATGTTTTTTAGTTGGAAAATGTAATTGGTTTTATACTAATTAGGATTAAAATAGTAGTTATTAGTAATAAAAAATAAAAAAGATAACATATTTAGTTCAAAAAGATAATTGATTAGGTATTAGTAGTTATAGTGTTATTATTTTATTTTATTAAATAGATTTGCCCATGATATTTTAGAAATATAGATATTTTTGTTGACTGTGATATTTTTTGAAAAATAAAATGTTTTATTTAGGAAAAGTAGAAAAATTGACATGTTTTGTTGAAAAAGGTAATTAGTGTTTTAGTTGAAAAGGTAATTTGTTAGTTTTTTTGGGAATGGAAAAGTTTTCTTAGAAAAAATATAAACAATTACATGTTTTGTTAAAAAAGGTAATTGGTTAAGTATTAGTAGTTTTTGACTAATTTGGCTTATAGCCTTACAATTGAGTATTGGTTAAGTATTAGTAGTTAATAATTTTATTATTTTATAAGACTTGCCCGTGATATTTTTGGAAATAAAGATGTTTTAGTTGAATTTTAATTTTGGTTTTCAATTTTTGGTCATTTATTCTAGTTATTAAATAATAAAATAATGTTTATAATAACAGTTATACAATTGCCTTTTATAATTAAAAAATTACCTTTTAATTAAAACATATTACCATATATATGATTTATTTTAAATGTAATTATATTTTGGATCTGATTTTTTATTTATGAGAATATTTTATTTTTTTATAATAGAATTATATTGGGAATAAGATGATAAAAATATTATAGGGAATATTTTATTTTTAATAGAATTATATTAGGAATTGGATGACGAAAGTAAAGGTGACCAAACTACCGACGAAACTTTCAATGTTAAGTTTCGTCTTTAATATGTAAAATATCTTACACACTACCTATATTTTGTATATTAATTTTAGTGAGGAGAATCATGGGGATGAAGTTACCGTGTGTATTGTTGACGACCAGGTTCCCGAAACTGATAATTTCAAGTACTTAGGATCTATTATATAGAGTAACGGTGATATTATGGCCGATGTTACTCATCGTATTAAGGCAGGTTGGGTTAGATGAAGGGTTTGTGTGATAAGAGTGTACCTTTGAAGTTGAATGGTAAATTCTACAGATTTGGCAGTCATACCGACATTATTATATGGTTCTGAGTGTTGACCATTGAGGAAGTTTCAAGAGCATATGTCGGAGACGGCGAAAATGCGTATGTTGCGTTGGATTTGTGGTTGCACTATTGCAGATTATATACCGAATGATGTTTACAGAAGAGTTTTAGGTGTTGAGTCTATTTCTAAGAAAATAAGGGAGGGTCGTTTACGTTGATATGGACATATCAGATGGAGGCGTAGCTCAGCCTCGGTTCGAAGGGTTGAGAATATTGTGGTAGGGGGAAAGAGAAAGCGAGGTAGACCGCGTAGGACGTGGCAAGATCAGTTAGGTTTGGACATGCGGCTTTAAATCTCACAGGTGATATGACTTTAAACAAGGCTGATTGGAGACGTCATATTCGAGTAGTTGAGGCTGAGTCTCATGGTTTTCAGCGAATTCGGTAGTAGGGTTGTCTGTATACGTATGATAATATTTTTGTTGTTATGTGCTTAAGTTTTGTTGTGTTCATTATTTGTTTATATGTAGTTTATAGGTTGTATGCGTCCATTAACATCATTTCAAATAAGTCGCATGTGTAAAAGATCGTGGCTCAGTTTACAGGTTCAATATGTTCATTAACATCATTTGAAGTAAGTAGCATATGTAGAAACTCATAGCTTAGGTACTGAGGTTTAGTAGTAGTTGTTACATTTATGCACTTTTTACACTTATTATTTTGTCTTGCACTAAGCCGGAGGTATTCACGGAAACAGCCTCCTTATTTTTTGAGAATAGGGACAGGAGCAGGGTCGGCATATATCTTATCCTCCCAGACCCCGCGCTTTAAGCGGGTTAAACCGGATATGTTTAATTTGGTTTGACATGAGATATAATTTGTTTTATTGTTGTGACTACGTACTTTTATAATCATGAACTTTTTTAAACGCAACGAGAGAGAGAGATTTGGTCTCTTGGTGAGTCTTTTTTAATTACGGACAATTTACCAAAGATCCAATTATCGTCGCAGATTCAACTTTACTTGCACCTATTTAAACAACAAACTTATTAAAACAAGTTGAACGAGATTCCAAAATTATGTAATGAACATGAAATAAACTCGAACACCACCGATACCTCGAAATTACCTCAATCGGCAAACAAGCCATTCTTATTAAAATGTTAAATTAAATTGTTACTACTCCCACCGTCCCCAATACTAGTCTCTTTTGAGAGATTTTTTTTTCCCATAATACATATTCACTTTTAATTTATAATTCAAATTTATTGATATTTTTTCTAAATTACCCTTCTTGAAAATTGTATTACAATTAATGAGAGTTGAATAATAATCTACATTCATGCATTTATGATGGGTATAAGTGGAAGTTTATCATTTAATTAATGCTTTCTTAATAAACGTAAAAAATTCAAAAGAGACTAGTATTATGGGACGGAAGGAGTACTACTTAAATTCAAATTTAACGAGTTCTGGCTGCAGTGCCCCTGTCACCAAAGTATTATTCTCCACTATACACAACAGAAGACGACATCACAAGCCACAGGCCTCCATTTTTTACTTCCTCTATCCTCTCCCCCCCCCTCTCTCATTTCATTCCCCAATTTTTTAAATGCTGTAATGGAAACCCTAGCTCTCTCCCGCTGTTCTCTCCCGCCGTCGCATCTCCGCCGCGAAACTCTCTCCCTCTCTCTCCTCCACCCTCCTTCCTCTCGCCTCCGTACTCTCAAATGCTCCGCCCTCTCTCCTCCCTCATCAAGTATCTCTCTCTCTCTCTCTCCCTCTCTCTCTCTATTTCTCTCTCTTACACACACATATTGTATGTTTGTTTTGATTTTGTTAAATGTAAATGTATGTATATATAAATTGTGTAATTGATTGAGGGATATGACTGTTGTATTTGTGCAGTTGATCAATCAGTTAAGTTTAAGGAAGCTGCGAAGAACGGGAACTTGATTCCGTTGTATAAGTCCATATTTTCGGATCATCTGACTCCGGTGTTAGCGTATAGGTGTTTAGTAAAGGAAGATGATAGGGATGCTCCTAGCTTCTTGTTCGAGTCTGTTGATCCCGGTTTAAAGGCTTCTAGTGTTGTGAGCATTCCTGTTTATATTGTTTTTGTATAATTAGTGTTTTGAGCATTCCTGTTTAAATAGTTTTCGAGAGATGTTATGTGTCCTTAGAATTAGACCTCTATCCAGAATGTCGCTACTATATTTTATGTTATGAATGTTATGTTACCGACGGCAGCCAGTGTTAGATAATTGGCGAAAAATGAGCTCTGTGGGGCCAAAATAATGTTAACTATATTAGTGTATGATTTGTGCTGTATTAATTTAAGCAAACTTGTATGCATGTTTACATAACATCTAGACGGTAAAAAGAGAAGAACAGTTGAATTGCCTTTAGAATGTAGTTTACTAATATGGAAAGTTTAGTATGTGGATTGAACTTCTACCTGGAAACTTTAAAGTAGACAACTCTCACGTCAAATGATGATATGATATTTTGCCTTCAGTTCTAATAGCTTATACGGAAGTTGATGCTTTATTATTTATGTTTTTTAGTTATGTGTTGGTTGTTTACGGCTGAATTGGCCATGTTAGGGACGGTACAGTGTGATTGGAGCACAACCAACAATGGAAATTGTTGCGAAAGAGAATGTGGTGACAATTATGGATCACCGTAAAGGGCAGAGGACGGAGGAGATTGTTGAAGATCCCATGGTTGTTCCTAGGAGGATTATGGAGAGCTGGACACCCCAACGTGTTGATGAGCTTCCCGAAGCATTTTGTGGTGATACTTTTGGACTTGTACTAATATCTTTGTTACTTAAACTGGATTTGTAGGTTACCCTTGGAAAAAGCTTCAATCGTGATTATAAATGGGATACTTTAGAATCAGTTACTTAGATGACACTTGCTACAGCATAATCTTAAATCATCTCTGAAAATTTTTAGCAACACACGGAAGTCAGGGTCGGAATGAATTTTGTTATGCTAATTTCCAGTGTCAGAATTATAAAAGCAGAACACTTGAATAAACTCAATTATTTTTATCCTTGCACTAATATGTGCTACACATGAATATGCCAGTACTAGTAGTCCTTTGCGCCCAATAAGTAAATTCTACATCGAGTTTTGTTGCATACATTTATGTTTCTTGTGTGTGTGTGTGTGTTTATACTTCCAATTTTTTGGCTGTGTATATATAATTAGTGCTTTGTCAAAACCATAAAAGTAAGCTTCACAGAGGTGAATTAAACGTAATTGCTTTATTTATTTTGCATCAGTCCGGTAAAATGTGTAGGGTATTTGTTGCTATGTATTAATTCAGTAGTGCACTTTCTTTCTGAATAGGTGGTTGGGTTGGTTATTTCTCATATGACACTGTACGCTACGTAGAGAAGAAGAAGCTACCTTTTTTGAATGCTCCAAATGATGACAGAAACCTTCCTGATGTTCATCTTGGACTTTATGATGATGTGATTGTGTTTGATCATGTAGAAAAGGTTCTACTGTTTAAAGATTTATCGGATTCGAAAATTTTGGCATTACGTTTCTTTTTTTGTGGGTGAATATTTTTTTTTCATCTTACATAGAGTTCCTAATCAGTTTATTAGTCAAAGTGTATACATTTTATATAAAGTTGTTTCTACATGCGATGACTATCTTCTTCTTATTGATTTCATTCTGGAGGGAAATGGTATATACATTGAGGTGATAGAAGTGGAGACATGTTAATTATTTAACTCCACTGTTATAGGACCCTCAGTGAGAGATGATAAAAACTTGAACATTTGTTAATTATTGAACTCTACTGTAAAGCTATACAAATGTGAAATTTCATAATAGTTACAAATCTTGACCTCATATTTGAATGTTCTTTGTAATTTTAAATGATTCAACTACCTTCCAGAAGTATCATTTCCCGAATTAAGTATTGTCAAGAGTTTGATGATATATGTGAATTATTACTAGCTTAAGCTCTAAAACTTTAATTCATTTTCTTCATTTCAAGTATACCAAGTTTATCTCTTATCTTCCGCTTTACAACTACAGAAGGCATTTGTGATACACTGGGTTCATTTGGGTCGGTTTGCTTCTGTTGAGGAGGCATATAATGATGGAATGGACCGTTTGGACACTTTAATGTCTAGAGTGCATGATATAGTTCCGTAAGTAATTTTAACTATGAATATAACACCCATCATTTTTCAATATGTATACATTATGATTTTGTTAGATTTGTTTGGTAATCTCAGGCCAAGGCTTGCAGCTGGATCAATCAAATTATCCACCAGTCTCTTTGGTCCTTCTCTGAAGAACTCATCTATGTCAAGTGACGCATACAAAGAAGCGGTATTGCAGGCCAAAGAACATATCTTGGCTGGGGATATTTTCCAAATTGTACTTAGCCAGCGTTTCGAAAGGCGAACTTTTGCTGATCCATTTGAGGTGTACAGAGCATTAAGAATAGTTAATCCCAGTCCATATATGACTTATTTACAGGTCAGTATGTCTTTTAAATAACTTAATTAGTAAGGTGTCTATAATTCTGTATCTTTATCTAGTTATGTGATTTCTTATTAAATTTTATTATGATCAGGCCAGAGGGTGTATTCTTGTTGCATCAAGTCCAGAAATTCTTACCCGAGTCAAGAAGGTATGTATCATATTGTTAACTAGATTAGTTCCTGTGCTATGCACGGTTTTATTAAAAAAAAATCAGAAATAAATAAATATATATATTTTTTAAAATTTTAGCAATACATTATTACTAAAATTAAAAAAAAGAAAATCATAAAAGTAGGAAGCAAGAGAATTAGTGGAGACAATTAACGAGGGAAGAGAGGTTAGAATTTTATTAATGAGAGAATGAGTTATTTGAGGTGGTGTATGTTGGATATATTTTTAAGTATTAAGTATTAAAATAGAGATAGCTAATTAATATAGGTGGAGGTAATTAATGCTAGGTGGAAGGAAAATTTTATAGAGCGTCACGTGGCATCCTGATGTCAGCGGTTTTTGTTTTAGTATTGGTATAGACTTGATGTTGGATAGTTTTAAAAATTGAATAAAAGCAAAAGTATTGCAAGATTGGACTGCTAAACAATCTCTAACCTATAGTTTCAGTTAAAAAATTCAATATAATTACAATAACCAAGTCTTCCAAGACAGAGGGACGTTACAAAATACTAAGAGTAAATCCCCAACGGACTAGAACCCATCAACAACTGGGATTATTACAAAAAAACTAAAAACTAGAGTGTAGATAACTAATATGGGCTTGTTGGTCCTGAGGGTGAACTCAAGCTCAAAGTAATCACTCAAGGTTAAGACAAATTATAATACAAGATTGAGGCAATTTTTGTAAATACAGCGGTGAGCTCTATCATTACAAAAGTTCTATTCAGTCTTCAATTGAAAATTCTTATTATCTTGGGTAAGTCCCTCCTGGCCATTTTTCCACTAATTTTCTGAAAATTATATATGTATAATGGTGGGTGCTCAATTGAGAACCCAAATTAGAATGAGGACCGAGACTGAGAACCAATCACAGACTCATATTTTATACACTTATTAAATTTAAACCACATATTTCAAGCTTATACATCTCTCCACCAGAAACTACCATCAATCACATATATCAAGCTTATCCAACTCTCCACCAGCAACTACCATCTTATTCAATGTAGATATTCTAACCTGCGTCAACAACATGTATTTACATGTTTAACTCTTGACAGAGAAAAATCACGAATCGTCCGCTTGCTGGAACTATCAGAAGAGGAAAAACACCAAAAGAAGACTATATGCTGGAGAATCAGCTTCTGCATGATGCAAAGCAATGCGCTGAGCACATTATGCTTGTTGATTTGGGAAGGAACGATGTTGGAAAGGTAAAGGCTTCTGCTTTCATTTATTTACTTAATTGATTATTACTAGTAACTACAAAATTTGCATCCTGCACATCTTTAAGTGATTGCTAGTCTCACACACTCACCAAGAGCATCCTTAAGGTAATTAAAATCTTAGGGAGTAATATAATTTGTAGGCACTCCATGGGTTTGTTGAGTGCATAATATGTAAGTTGTAACCATGGGCATAGATATTTGCTGCGCGATCAATGTTGATTTGTTTTATAATAACAGTGATCTTAAGGTATAAGAAGAGAAGAGCAGGAAATCGGTAGTAAAACAAAACTAAGAGCAGGTTGTTAGAGATACAAAAGACACATACAATGTTAAATAATAATTCTAGTTACTAATTTAAATGTAACCCTCCTTTGACTCTTTAGTTTTTCAAACTACAATCTTTAAGTCTATGTTTTGCTTAATGCCTTAGCTTTCAGCTATGACGATATATTATAGTGGTTTGTCATGCTTCTGTTTGATGGAAATGTTGATAACTTTGAGTTTGTGGCAAGTATTATAGAATATTATTTAGCTACTGTATGTCTTTTTGTGATGTCAGTGGAGTGACAGAGTTCCAGATTCTCACGAATGCCTGGAATATTAAAAGTATTACACTTACTAAATGTGTCTCTAGTCCTAGCTTGAAGATTGTGCTGCTTTGACACATTTTTGCATCCACCATTTGTCATTTTTAATCCACTTGACTAGGACCTTGAGCAGTTAGTTAAAAAGATGGAAACAGGTTATAACAAAGAGGCTGTTTATGCAGGTATCAAAACCTGGTTCTGTAGCTGTTGAAAAGCTCATGAACATTGAGCGATATTCCCACGTTATGCACATCAGCTCTACGGTAAGTTCTTTGTCTTTAGATGCTAGATGAGCATCTCTCCCACATCCATAAAGTGTTGGGATAAGCCATTAATTTCATCATATATTGTCAAGCGTTCCCCTCATTTGAAAGTCTAATATGGGTAAAGAGTGGGTCAAATCCCAATTCCCAAGAAAGGTCCATAAGATTTGTAAGTTCTTTCGAAGTACAAAGAAAGACCCCAACTCAGGACACTAAGAAAACTAAATTTGGATTGCATGTTACTTGGTGGGGGGAAGCCACTGATATGACTCGTATACCTTTAGTGATAGAATTGTTAGTTTATTTTCTTTAGGGTAAATAATTTTTGTTTAAGAACTTTTATCAAGTGTCACTCAAGTATATGTTTTTAAGAAATAGATAAACGCCATTCTTTGTGCAAATATAGAATGAAACTATGGTGCATGGTGGAATGTAAGGAACACTTGGTAAAAAATATAATTGAAACAAAATTAACATTTCAACCCACTGCCCTTCTGCAGCTCTATAACAAATTTAATCCAATTTTTGGATTTCAAGTAAAGGAATTAATGGCCCGTTTGGGAACCTGGATTTCATTTGAAATTCTGGATTTCATCAAATAAGCTGTTTGGGAATTTGGATTTGAATTTCATTTGAAATCCAGGACATTCAAATATTAGTATAAACATGAGAATTTGAAATGACAACTCAAATCCTGTCATTTGAAATCCATCATTTCAAATAAAATGCAGGTTTCCAAACGCTCTCTAAGTTACTTTCTCATCAGTATTATGGAATTATACAGTAAGTTCTAAGTTGTGATCTCACCTATTGATTATAAGAAACCTAAATTTTGCTTTTAAATATGGAGGGCTATTATTCAGTGTTATTCATATTTTAAAGTAATGGATGTTGTACAATACCGTTACAGTGACTTGCTATTTGTAACTTGGACTTGTCTAGGCACTCCATCACCGTTTATTCCTAATATGACAGGTCACAGGAGAGCTTCTTGACGATTTGACTAGTTGGGATGCGCTGCGTGCTGCACTGCCTGTTGGAACAGTTAGTGGAGCCCCAAAGGTGGTTCATTCTTTCCCCTTTTGTTTTTATATTATTTGAATTAATTGGGTGATTGGAACTGCTGCAAGTCTGCAAAGTTTATGTCTGTTGCACTAATAATTTAAGTTTAATAGATATGAATTGAACTGTTGGAATCGTCTGCTTAGTAAATTAAAATATATGAAAGTATGAATATTTTCCATGTAATGTAGGATTTTGAATATCTAGATTCTTTTATTTAAATTGAATAGAACATGGACTCACAATGGTTGGTTAGTACGAGTCCAAAAAGTCCTTAGGATGGACCTTCAAGATGTTCCCTGAGTGGTGGTATAAGAGAGAATTTATTTTGCAGACACTTTATTTGGATTGAAGCATGCATAATACATTACTTATTTCGTGGATCCATTACGTTTTGTTATTGTCATGCTGTGATACAGGTGAAAGCCATGGAATTGATTGATCAGCTGGAAGTCACGAGGCGGGGACCATACAGTGGTGGTTTTGGAGGCATATCATTTTCCGGTGATATGGATATCGCCTTGGCTTTGAGGACCATTGTATTTCCAACTGGTATGCGTCATGACACTATGTATTCATACAAGGATGCTAATAAAAGGCGAGACTGGGTTGCCTACCTTCAAGCTGGGGCAGGAATAGTGGCTGACAGTGATCCTGCAGACGAGCAGAGAGAGTGTGAGAACAAAGCTGCAGGTCTTGCTCGTGCCATTGACCTTGCAGAGTCTTCATTTGTCGAGAAATAAATAATAGCATTAAGATGAATCAAGATGTGGAGCTCAAGTCCGCACACAATGTGATGAAATCACAACTTTTTGTAGTTGCAGAAGAATTTGAAGGTAGTTTAACTTCTGATGTGCTATTGCCTAGAGATGAATGCATCAAGTTTACAGTGGTTTTCGATGCAGTTTTTTAAGGCGTTAAAAATAATTGTTTCTAGTTTTTTTTTTTTTTTTTTGGGGGGGGGGGGGGGGGGG
>PHNY01153633.1:4254-19404 GCA_003724115.2 Anethum foeniculum
TGGTAAGTTCGAAATTCATGTGCTTGCTTCTCAGCCAATAGAAGCGTGGCAAATGACATTTCTGAAATGTACTAAATTCGACCAATATTGGTCGAATTTACCATTTTCAGCCGAGTTTAGTAGTAAATAAAGCACGGGTAAATTCTACCATTTTTGGTCGAATTTAGCATTTAAATTTAACTAATTTTGGTAGAATTTAGCAGCTAAATTCTACCCATTTCGATAAAATTTAACCTCTAAATTTGACCAACTAGGGTTTGTGGTAGAATTTAGTGTAAATAACATATATATTTGTTAAAATAATTAATTTTTAAATATTTAAACAGATTGAATTTTTTTTGTACACTCTTTATTTTTGACACTCTTCACATCCGTACGATTCGATTACTCAAAAAAAATTCAAAAAATAAAAACTCTAAACCTAATTCATACTGTAAACTCTAAACTCATACCCTAAACTTCATATTTTATCAAATCATCTTGTTCGTAATGACTGAAAAAGATTTTTTTTATCGTCTCAATATAATGTTCTTCAAAACTTACATTGATGTCATATCTATGTATTCTTGGTACTCTCAATTTTTTTCTAGTATTTGTTCAAACCAATTAGGTTTTTTCTTTTGAAATTTTTGGAAGATATAAATTCAACGTTCTCTTATTACATATAATTGTTTTGTACTAAAAATTTTTTATATATAATAAAAGTATCATACTACTTAAATATATTTGTGCATGATATCACTTGGCCATTACAAAAATTAAAATGTTTTTTTTTTTAATTTTTGGTCAACTAGAGGTTGTGGTAGAATTTAGTGTAGATGACATATATTTGTTAAAATAATTAAAATTCCAATCTTTAAATAGATTGATTTTTTATGTACAATCTTTATTTTTGACACTCTTCCCATACTGAAAACAATTTTTCATTAAATAAAAACTCTAACCCTAATTCATACCCTAAACTCTAAATCCATACCCTAAACTTCATATTTTATGAAATCTTCTTCGCATTGATTGATTTTTTTTTATAACCTCAATATATTTGTTCTAAAAAATTACATTGAATTTCATATGTCTTCTTGCTACTCTTACTCTTTTTTGTATTTGTTCAAATTAAATAGGTAATTTTTTAAAAATTTTATAAAATATAACACAAATAAAAATTTAACTTTCTCTTATTATATAAATAATTTATATACTAAATAAATTTTTATATATAATAAAAGTATCGTTCTATTCAAATTTATTTTCGCAAACCATTAAAAAAATTAATTTACATTTTAAAAAAAAAGTAGAATTTTTCAATTAGTTTTTGTCGACTTTAGCTAAATTCTACCATTTTTGGTCGACTATAGCTAAATGCAACCAGTTTCGGTCACACTTAGCTAAATTCTACCATTTTTGGTCGAATTTTTGCATTTAGCTATATTCTACCATTTTTTGTCGAATTTAGTTGAATTTTTTTGGTGTTTTTCTTTTGGTGGCAAATTTGCCGCTTCCATTAAAATTAAAAAAAGGCGGGATTTTTCCAACTAAAATTCGACCAAATATGGTCAAATTTATTTTCTAAAATTCAAGTTGTTAGCGGCAAGTTTCCCTCCATTTTTCGACAAATATTAAATTCGACCAAACAAAAAAGTGGTCGAATTTAGCATCTAAATTCGACTGATTGAATTCGACCGCTCCTAAATTCGACCGTAATTCTAAAGTGGTTGATTTTAGTTGGTCGAAAATACACCAACTTTCTTGTGTAGTGATACTTAATTACTATGTTAAATGGTTAAATAATGAATTTTCTTAATTTTTTATGTGAAATTCACCTCAATTCATTAGTTAGATTTTAAAAATTGTATTTACTTTAATAATATTATGTATTTTAAATTAATTTGTATAAGTATATATAATAATTGTAAAAATATAATCAAAATAATAAAATAAATACATATATTTATATATATAAATAATATTAAATTAATTCCGACTTGATTAATCATTCCTATTATTCTCCGATTATCTCATTAAGTGTTGGACGGTGCCTCCATCTATATCTGATTCAGCCTTTTACAAAACTAGCTAAGAGTGTCAAATTATTGTGCTTGTACTGTTTTTTTCCTTTATACAGGTGGGTCTATATAGTTGTAGAAACTAAACTGCAGATATATAAAAGTAATATGATAACAATATGTCTATGCAGAAAGAAATTGTAACTGTATGTGAAACAAACTGCAGAGTGCTTTTTCTTATATTCAAAACTAAATGTATAGAGCATATATCAGCAAAACAGAAACTAATGGGAACTAAAAACACGCTACTACTACTACTTCTAGCAGACTCCTACTTTCACTCCACTAGCTTATTACTAAATCAGACTCTTACTTTCACTCCACTAGCTTATTACTAAATCAACTCTCCTAAAAATACTCTATTACTAGAATTAAGACACCTAACGTTCATAAAACAAATAAATTTCAAAATATAATAAATATGTTTAGATTAAAACTCCAACATACTCCTCCTTAATCTAAACACTTTTATTCAGCTTCTTGACTCTTGACACCCAGTAATTCCCTCATTTTCTCAAATCTTGCAGTTGTCAACGCCTTAGTCAGTATATCTAAACACTTTTATTCAGCTTCTTGACTCCCAATAATTCCCTCATTTTCTCAAATCTTGCAGTTGTCAACGCCTTAGTCAGTATATCTGCTCTTTGCTCCCCAGTACCAATATACTTGATAATGATCCTTCCTTCCTCTACACACTCTCTGATGAAATGAAACCGCAGGTCTATATGCTTACTTCTTCCATGAATAACCGGGTTCTTTGCCAAGTCTATAGCTGATCGATTATCAATGTAAAGCACAACACGTCCAGTATTCACATTCTTAATTCTACTTAATAAATTCTTGAGCCAGATGCCTTGACAAGCTGCAGCTGTTGCAGCCAAGCTGCAGCTGTTGCAGCCATGAACTCTGCTTCACAAGACGAAAGAGCAACGTAACTTTGTTTTTGTGACACCAGACTTTTACTGAGATAAAATGCCATACCGCTCGTGCTTTTCCGGTCATCTACGTTACCTCCAAGATCACTATCTGAATATCCAGATAGTAAGTGATTCCCAGAATTCTCTGTGTATAATAGCCCATACTCCAGTGTGCGACTTACATATCGAAGGATCCGCTTAACAGCATTTAAATGTTGCACAGTTTGCCTCTCCATAAATCGACTTACCATACCCACCGCATATAAAATATCTGGTCTTGTATGAACTAAATACCTCAGTCCTCCTACCAAACTTTTATTCATTGTTGGATTAACAGCTTTACCAGTAGCATCCTTGCTTAGCTGAATTTTTGGTTCCATTGGGTACCGCGTTGGATTATAGCCATGCATACCAGCCTTTTCTAACAGTCTTTTTGCATAGCCCGTCTGTCATAGCTCTATCATCCCACACCCCTGTTCTACCTCAATACCAAGAAAATATGACAGTTTTCCCAAATCGCTCATTTCGAATTCCTCCAACATTTGAGTTTTGAACTTTTGTATATTTCCAGCACTCGACCCTGTAATTAGAAGGTCATGTACAATTACTCCTACTATTAAAAACTCATTTCCTTCTCTTCTAGTATAGACAGCATGCTCATATGGGCATTTTTCAAAACCCAAACTTTCTAGACATTGCCTCAAATGGGCATACCAAGCCTGTTGGGCTTGCTTCAACCCATACAAAGCCTTAAATAATCGATATACTTTATGCTTCTGATTTACCTTTTCATATCCTTCTAGCTGCAACACGTACGCTTCTTCTTGTATATCACCATTCAGAAAAGCTGATTTTACGTCCATATGATGCACCTGCCAACCATGTTTTGCTGATAGTGCTAGAATGAGACGCACTGTTTCAATCCTCATGACAGGGGCAAAAACTTCCTCAAAATCGATCCCCTGCTGTTGAACGTATCCTTTGGCCACCAAACATGCTTTATACTTTGTCACATTTCCGTTCATGTCCTTTTTTATTTTGTACACCCACTTCAAACCTATGGCTTTGTGACCTTGTGGCAAATCTGTTAACAGCCATGTATTATTTTTCTCAATCGAGCTTAGTTCTGTTTCCATGGCATCTCTCCATTCTTTTTCTTTTGCAGCTTGACTCTATGTTGAAGGTTCTTCTACTGATAGCATCAACATCTCCTCATCAATCTCAATCTCTTCCGTTTCATCATAAATTTCATTGAGCAACCTGAAGTTTCTTGGCTCGCTACTGGCATCTGATATCGTTGGACTCGAGCTTCCACTTTCTGCATCAGCATTTTTTGACAGGTTTTGTTGACTTGACACAGGTGTTTGCAGTGGGGTGTGCACTTCATTACCATTAGCAGCTCCTGGATATTCCATCCCTGATAAATCAGGATTCATTAATACAAATGAGTTAGGAAATATCACCTCCTCACCATCTTTAAACTTCTCCTCACCAATAGTAATATGAATAACAAGATGGTGTATAAAAACTCATTACATCTGTAAGTTATCAGGTGTTAGATTTCTTTAGAAGATAATAGCATATATTTTTGTCTATTCATATGATTAATTTAATGGTAATATTGTTGATTTATGTTTGAGAAAAAATCAGAAGATATAATTTACTTTTTTGCTTATTGTAATTTAATTGTATACAATATCCATTATAGAACAGGTTGGTGTTGGCATGTGTACAAAACAAAATCCAGTGGTTTATGAACTCATGTCTGAATGGCATTCCCAAGTGATAAAGTCAACATTGAGGTAATTGGATTTGTGTAGTCTTTAAATTTGTTATTTTTTCTCAATTTTTGGTAAACGTACTGGAATTGAACCTGCACATGGTGGTATCCCAGTATACTGCCTTGATCCACATGGCCAATTTTTTTTCAAAAAGCTAAACATATACGCGTCAAAATAACTATGCACAAATAATACATAGATACACACTTTGTAAGTTGTATACACAAGGGAAAATGAAAAACCTTTAGTTTAATAAGAGTATCAAGCGTAAAGTTTCTTTGTATGTACTTATTAAAATTCGCGGTCAACATTTACACATAAATATAAGACTACATGAAACTCTAGTTTAATAAGAGTATCAAGCGTAAAATTTCTTTTTGCATCTAAACAAGAAATTTTTTTGCTAATGTTATCTATGCATTAAAACCTTTTGAACTTAATATATTTTGCAGTTCATTGTTTTATAATCCTTTTCTTTTGGTTAATTATTGTACGCATTCTTAGTTTAGCTACCATAAAATAAATTGATGATAATGACTGTAGTATAATGAGTTTAAGTAGAAAGGATATACCTCAGATTAATGGTATGATCCGCGATACAATTTGAAGAGGGAGCTGGTTAAGGTTGAATCGAAAGGGAACCTGTATAGGTTGCTACAGTTACAACTTATCGGTCCTCCTGAGACTACATAGCTATCTCTAATATGAAAGATTATCAATCTTTTCGAGTGCATGAATGAATCTATTTAGTTGTATAAACATATAAAGTGCTGGGTCAAAAAAGTGTGCCGATGACCTCTCAAGGACAATGTACCTATGTTATTCCTTTTTTTACATTTGTAAGTTATAATGCAAAAATTTAGAGCATGCATATATAGATTTTGTCTGGGAATATAAGTTTTACATTCTTCAAGGCTCTGCTCGAACTTGTTAGACATTAGTAGTAACATATATCATTTTTCTTGATATATTGTAGTCTATGCAATATTGGCTAATATGTTGATTCTTCTAATCACCAACTTCTAATTTCTTTTATGTAATTAATTATATACATGATCATATCAATGATTTCATTGTTAAGCTTCCTCATTGGGATCCATCATTAAGAACAACTTCTAATACGACAACAAAATAGATGCCAAGTCTATTCAGTCTGCACAAAAGAAGATTTTCTTATCATGAAATGACTAATCCCTTGCAGCAGTCGCATCTATGGTATTACTCAGGATGTCTCATCAGAGCATTAAGGATGTCATCTCGCATCTATGACCAGATAATTTGTTTTATACTTATTAATTGTACCTCAATATATATTGTTAGGCTATAGTTGTAATTCTTCTTGATAACATTTGTATTTGTATTAAATCTTAATTGCAATTGTGAAATAATAATAGAATAATTGTTTATGTAAAAACTATTATTGTTATGTTTAATAGCAAGTAATTGAATACAACCGTTGTTGAGAAGTTCCAAAAAAAGTTTGAAAAGATACAAGCTATTGTTAGAAATGGATTCCAACAACGGTTATTGACTATTTTCTATAACTTAACTAACTATTGATTTGCATGATTTTCAACAATAGTTTTTAATTATTATGCTGTTGTCTCTTGTGAATTGTAACATGAGTAACAATAGGTTTTAATTATTATGTCGTTGTCTCTTGTGAATTGTAACATGAGTAACTGTTGCCTTGCATAGTTTCTAACAATAGCTTTAACTGAATGCATTTACCCTACAAAGGTTTTATTTACGGTTGTGTAATTGTTATTATTATAATGGTTGAGAACCATTGTCTATGGGTTAAATACACCGCGCCTCAATAGGCAACCGAAAATTAATCTTTCAGACAATGATGGAAAATTATTGTCTGATTCAATATTCCTTGTAGCGTACCAAGTAAATGTATGCACACAACCAATTTACGAGCATCAAACGCCCAACCTTTTATTGACCATACAATACAAGGATACAACCCAATTATGCTTATAGACTTATCCTACTGTCTAGCATAATAATACAAGTGCAGAATACTATATGAACGTGTACAATATTCCCTCATACGTAGATTACATACATAAATGCCTATCTATATATCCAGAGTAACAACTGCCAGCGGTTATAAGCAGTTTCTTGATTTTGAATTTCCGAAATCAGTTATTTCCCTCTAACCATGAGTAACAACTGCAAGGTAGTTTCCAGCATCCCACTTGTGTACATTTCCAATTATATACACATATAAATATCATATTTATATCAGCCCCATGCGCCACTCATGTGCCTCATGTTTCTGACTTTTTTCTTAGTCATTTTCGACTCTCAGCTTAGCTCCCAGTTTAGTATTGCCCACATAATAACTAAAGCCAACCAGTCTTATCCCACACAGACGCATCAGTCCCAACCCCCTAAGCTGCTCCATGGTCAGGGTGTTGCCAGAGCCTGCAGCTCGGTGTCAATTGGTCCTGATTTCACTTAGCTGCCTAATAAACCACAACCATAATCCTTTCCAACCTAAAGGTCTTACACTCGGATTATGGGCTCATGGATACCAAATTTAGCTACCAACTCTAATCTTTTACATAATGTCAGCCCATAATGAATGTATTGGGAATCTTTCTTCTCAAGTAACGCATGATTTTGTATGAAATGTGGATACCCCGATTTTTCTTTTTCTTAGCTAGATTTTTGACTTAATAAACAAAAGTTCCAAAACCTTGTTTCATGAAAAAAAGTTCAAAAACCTTATTTTTATATATTTTTGAAGGTAAGAGTATAAGTACAATATATAAATACATTTTGCAAAAATAACTGATTACAAGAATAACTTTTGAGATTACATAAAATTATAATAGTTTATAATATGAATTTATATGAACCCGTAGATTTATTAAATTAATAAATTAACAACTAATTTTAATCTATGAAATCATGGTAGCTAACGCAAACATAAATATTAAGTTTTATATGATAATATGTGCAAGTATTATTTATTTCTAAGAAAATATTTTATTTTTTCACATTTATGTAGAAGGTGTAGTCCATGTTGGATGCCATGCACAAGGTAACGAATAGCTATGCTGATGCTTGAGGTCAAATATCAAAATTAATAATCTGATAAGGTAAGGCAGTTTGTTTTTAAAATTTTAAAATTTAATATTTTCCTTGATGAATATTAATTTATATATGCACATATCCGTTTTATTATTAAATTTAAATGTTTACTGATAATTTACTAACTTATAGAAATTTCAATAGATTAGTTATATGAATTGTTAAAATAAAATTTTAAAAATATTTCATACATATTAAACCAAGAACGTAAATACTTGGTTACTGAGAAACAAAAATGTTATTCCTTTGTATATATATAATTTTTTTTACGAAGATATACTATATCTTAAAATTTGTAAATTAATAAAAATAGAAAAGAGAAATTAGTGATAATTTTTTTAACTACTGAGAACTTATCTTTTCCATTTTGACTATAAAAGAAATTTCAGGAAAATAAAAAGATGGCTAATCAGATTTAAGGAAAAAATTCAGCAGGAAAATTGAAATTTTTTTCTTAAAAATTTGAGAAAATTAGAAAAAATTAGATTGAGACAGGCACTAATTTCTTTAATTAAGTGAACTTAACTTTTACATTTTGACTTGAAGAGAAGATCATGAGAATAATGTGTCCTTTGCTAGTCCAAAGAGAAGAGAAGCATGAGGTTGCTCGATCAATTTCTGTGCATCTGGTAAAATGTGTAGTACATATAGCTAGTTTCATAGAAATAAGCTCCTTATATTATATATTCGAGTTATTAAGGTTTTACATAAACCCTTTTCAGGCTAACAATGGAAATATTGAGACACTGACAATGAAGAGTGGCAAATCCCTTATGGATTTGTTGGGCAATTAAAGAGATGATAGCAAGTGCAATTTCAATCATCAAAGAGGAGAGGTGTATCTCAAACGAAAGGAGATGGAAAGATAAGATAGATAGCTCTGGAAAGACAATCACCGGCTTTAGTATTGTAGAGCAGCATATATAGTTAATACAAGTCATAGTAGGCTGGTAAAAGTCTATAGTAACAAATAGGTCTGATGTGAGAATGTTGTGTAGTTGTCTTTTGTAGCCTATTAATAAGGCCTTTTATTATATTAATATTACTTTAAAGGCTTGTTGTTATATTAATATTACCATGAGTGAATAGGAGAGAGGATAGAAATAGAGCTCAAGCTCATTCAAAGAAAGATAGCAGGTTTGTAAGCAGTAACCTTGCTATATATTATTAGTACTTATTAGGTATAAATGTGTGTTGTATTTGTTTGTTTCACTATTAAAGTTTTAAGATATAGCACTCAGATTTGTGTTAAAAAAATTAAATCTAAAAAGGCAAAATTGGTGTGTGATTTGGCTTATTTTAACTTTACTTATTTTTAAAACTTCCATTTTGCTGTCTTAACCAAATAATTTAATATAAAATAGTTTTAATGTCTTTGTACTCTTGTGTAACATGGAAAACTATATATACATGTCACGTGACATGATAAGTCATTTCAAACAAATTTTTAAATTTGTTTATGAACTTGTCATTTACTAACATTCTAGTATCTATAATTAACAAATTTTTTATCCACATTTGGGAATTTCAAATGTACATACTTACCATCAAAGAATACACCAGTGTACAAACTCAACAAACGACTATAAGGTATTGATTTTAAACATCATATAATAAGTATTAATAAGCTACCAAACTAAAACCGATCTTACTCTTCGGAGGCAAAATTTTCAATTTTGACTTGTCTTGTTTCTTTCACTCCAACAAATAGTAGTACTTATTGATCTCTCCTCTTCCTGTTTACTTGATCCTCCACTTGAAATCATTAAAATGGCTTGTATACATCCCTAATCACCAGAAGCCTTGAGATTGTCCATCTGTAAGAGTTATAGAAAATTTAAATGAAAAATTAACTAAATATACAATGATGCAAATAAGAATGAAAAATTAACATGTCATGTAATAACATTCTAGTTTCTATAATTAACAAAATTTTCATCCACATTTTAGAATTTCAAATGACAAATTAAGGGTTAGGTACATGTTCATCAAAGTATATATAAATGTACATATCTAGGAATCCAAGAATAGACCAATGTACAAACTCAACAAACTAATTCTAAGGTATTGATTTTAAACATCATATAATTAGTATTAATAAGCTAACAAACTAATACTCTTTGATCTCTTTGGTGGAAAAAATAATTTTTAACTTTTTCTTGTCTTGTTTCGCTCACACAAATAATTGTACTTGTTTGATCTCTCCTCTTCTTATTTACTATGACTTATTTACTATGACTGCCGCTTAATTTGACCGCAGACAGTCATATTTAAGGTCAATTTCCATTTATAGCTAGTCAGACTTAAATTTGACAGAACACCGTTAAATTTGAGGTCAGACTTTCATTTAAAACTAGTCAATATTTAATTTTGACTAATGGGAGTCAAATTTATCTTCGGTCAAATTTAATAGGTCATTTTTTTTTTAGGTCCAAAAATTAAGAGATGAAAACCACCCGCCAAAGGGAACAAAATTTGCTGGGTTCAAAATTGACCGATGTTTGTCATATTTATTTTTAAGCTCCTAAGAAAAAGATAGGGAAATTTACCTCGAGGGAACAAAATTTTTTGGGTTCAATTTAAACTGGAGGTGAATTTGATCTTGAATTTGGACCGTTAAAAAACCAAGGTTACATATAAAAGTCAAAATTGGGTATTACTATAAGCTACACCAATTTGTCATTTTCTTTTTAATAGTGGTGTTTGGACTTTCAGTTGAGTTACTATTATCACTCTATCAAGCGTCAATATCGTATGGTTGGTGATTTTAAGAAATTTGATGTGAAATTGGGCCAGGTAAGCTGTGGAATCTTGTAATAGTTGTTGAGCATACTGTAATATACAAGTAGTAGCTGCAAAATGATTAACAATGAGAGTTCTTGGTTTTTGGATTCTTAGGAGAGCATCCTGGTTAGGCTGCTACTTTTGTAATGCATATAAAAAAAGGGGTTCATATTACAACCAATAATGTTGAGGCTTTGCTCTTGTTTAGTGGAGGTGAAACTTGGAAAGATGCTGGACCTCGCAGTGAGACATAGAGACTGGACGGTTGTTGTATCTCATTGAACCAGTGAGTTACTTTTTGTGTTTCTTTTGATTAACATGTTATCAAATAAAAAAAATTAAGTGCAAGATATTTAAGTGAAGAATTTGCGTGTGCACATATTGTCACGCAATCATGAAGCTGATTTCTAGCTTTTAAAAGCGAGTGATCATGGTGAGAGACAAAGTACAGTTTCACAATTTCCTAGAAGAAAGTGTTCATGCAATGATTACTGGTAACAATTCCCTTATCTGCATTTGTTTGTCGAGCTACATTATGATATATTATTAGTGTTATGTTGGAATACAGAAGGTATCGACATTTCTATACCATAATCTAGAACAACAATATCTGGTTAGTGGAACATAAGCGATAAGGGTCTATAATGATTGTGTTCGAGTATACTTATATTGCATTATATGTAAACAAAATCATCATCCAGATATAGAAGAATTTATTTATGCAAGAGAATTCAGTACAGTTTACATAGTACTCCCTCTGTCCCATCAGGTTCTTTACGTTGGGAACCGTGCATATTCGACACACATTTTAAGACTCTTATAAAATATGGTTCCATAATTTATTCTTAAAATTTTCTTTTTCTGAATAAAAGTTAGACTATTATATTTTTATACAGGAAAAAAAAATTCAAAAAAATTTATAGAACTATACTTTTTATAACCTTAAAATGCGTGTCAAGCCCTCCCTCCCCCAGCGTAAACAACCTGCTGGGACGGAGGGAGTATAGAATAATGTTCTTATGAATGCAAATTTGAGAATAGGTTTTTTTACATCAGACTACTAGTATGAATGGATACTTATATGTCTCTAGTACGGCTTTATTTTACAAATTTGTGAAATCTGATCATAGATACTATTAGTTCTTTCTCAAAAAATTTTATTGGTAATCTTATTCAGTATACAGTATCCCCTTTTGGTCGATAATTTTACTATAGATTGGAATGATAGCTGATTATCATATTTATTATTATTACAAGTTAAAGCGATTCTCAGCTAGGCATGTCGATGATTTCACTTTAGTTTTGGACTTGTTCTCAGGTGATTCTTGATTTGAGGTGTTTCTCTTTAGTGTATATAGACTTCTGAGTTACTAAATCAAATATATTTTGGTCATCTTTTCATCATGAAAACTTAAAAACCTTAATTAGTATTAGTACGCTGAAAATGAACAACTTTTTTGCATGGAATTCCAATTTATTTGCCATAATTAGAATCTTTTTTAACCAAATAATTAGATATGTTTAGCTTTTTATAGAGTGAGAGTTCATCTCTTAATTTGGACCCTAAATCCTAATTCACGTCTCTTCACAGCTAGGAAGAGGTCAATCATTGAAGAATCAGAAGATTTTTGATCAGTGAAGGAACGGGGACTTAATCTTGTTTCTTGGACGTCTTCTCTAGAAGCAATTAGTATGCGAGAATGGAAATTTGTTCTCATTTTACAATCTGAATTATCATTCTCATTTCTGACTTTCAATTCTACCTATGAATATTGGCATTTGAGTGTGTACTTGTTTAAAAAACGTATAATTTATCAATATCACGTATTGTGAGCCACATGGACTTATATTTATACCTATTTCCTGTTTTGGAGGTTTTATATATATCTTAAGTTTTACTTACGGATCTGGTTCACTTTGAACCAAAGCTTTTATATGCCCAGCAGCAGAGCTATTGCACTTTAACTAATTTTTTTGATACATGTTCTTATACAATTATTCTTTTTCACATGTTTACCACTGTGATGTTAAATTTTGCGTTGAATTGCAGGGTACTAGAATTTGAAAATTGACTCGCCATGATTTTTGAAACAACAACTATAAAGACAAAGATCAAGATGATCAAGATGCCGAGCCTTACCTACCATTACACTAGGTTTATTTTGTTATGGTCTGAACTACTAAATATCATCTCATAGCCGGTCTTTTCGGATTGAACAGCTAATGTATTCTCCTAGCTAATTTTTTGGACAAACAAACGTCTCCACCTATTTAAACTTTTTGGGACTAATCTTTCCTCCTAGGTTACTTTTGGGATTGAATTAAATGTGAAACATTTGAGATTATTTGGTACTCCCTCCGTCCTACTCATTTCTTTACAGTTTTTTCTCATGTTCGGCACACATTTTAAGGCTATTAGAAAGTATAATTCCATAATTTTTTTTAAATTTTCTTTTGTTGAATAAAAATTCAAACATTATATTTTTATTTAGAAGGAATTTTTTTTAAATAATTTAGTGAACTATACTTTATATGAGTATTAAAATGCGTGTCGAGCCCCCGTCTCCAATATAAAGAATTGAGTGGGAAGGAGGGAGTATGTGTAACTTTTAGAAATCTTATGTAAATTATTTGACTAAAAGCAGTCACATTTTGCTTGTTTCATTTGACTCAAATCAGTCGATTTTACAAAATTGACCAGAATATAAACCAGTCACATTTAAATATTGAATGATGGTCAGTTGGTCAAATTTATAAGTTTTACCACTGGTCGTCATATTTATAAATTCGACCAACTAAAAGTGTTGTCATATTTATAAATTTGACTGGGAAAAAAAACCAGTCAAATTTATAAAATTGATTGACAATTACTCGGTCAAATTTGTAACTTTGACCGATGTTGGTCGTATTTATTTACAAGAGGCGGGAAATTCATTTTTTAAAAAAATTTAAAAGTTAAAAGACAAAAAATATAAGTGACTGCTGTCGGTCAATTTGAGTCGGTCAATTTTAGTCGGTTTGACCAATTTTGCTAAATTTGACCAGTCTAAAAAAGACCGACACAATTCGGTCATATTTAACTAAATATGACCGCCTGCGGTCAAATTTGGTTAAATATGACTGGAAAATTTCGGTCAAATTTAGTCGTTTTTCTTGTAGTCCATCTGGCGGAGTTATAAAAACTTTTAAATAAAAAATTAACAAAGGATAGAATGATGCAAATAAGAATGAAATATTGTCAATAACTAGAAATTCCAGTAGTTTAGAAGTTCTTTGTTTCTTTTATGACAAAATATTTCAAAGTTGATTCATTATTGACAATACTTACACTTCTACTCGACTGATCTTTAGAATTTTTAGAGTTTGGCACCCCTTCTATTGCCTGTTTTGAACCACAATGAACATGTTGTTTTTTTGGGTACAAGAGGGAGAGAGATATAATATTTAGTGGAAGCTTATATTTTTATTAATCAAAAGGCTCTTTATAGAGAGCTCATACAAATCACATATGCACGATTAGTGCTATATAATAAGTTTATGGAGTTAAAAATCTTTTCTAATTAAAGAGACATTAAAACATAATAATATAAATGATTCTTCCGTTACAATTTTGAATCAATATTCCGAGACTCCCTCTTGATTCAAAATTGTAAAATTTATTCAGAAATAAAAAACGATGACGACAAAAGAGGTGGAGTACTTCTATCCACAAGTGTGATGCCCTCCGAATCCGGGGTCTAGATTTGGGAGTCACGAACTAACATAAAATAAAACATAACCTGAATAACAATAAAATATAATTAACTACGACCCCCTTACCCTACCACTGGATCGATCACAGGTTTGATGTGAAATAGGCTTCAACAAAATATAAAGTTATTACAAACCACCTAGTGTTATTAGAATAACTTCGAAAAGAAGTTACGCCAATAACCAAAAGACTAGTTAAGTTTTACAACTATTTCCAGTTTTATTACAAAATAACTATCTACGCAGTCTCCACTCTCCAAAAAGCCTACCTGCTCAGGTAGCTGAAACCTAACCCTCATCTGGGGTCCTCGATACACAGCCTTTCTGGATGTATGACGAATGATGGTCATGCTCAGGTTTAACTGAAAGATTAAATAAGACAAACAAGGGTGAGCCAAAAATCGCTCAGCAAGCTATATGAACTGATAAACAAGTATAAACAATCTCAGGGTAGCAATATATGAAAAGACTGTAAAAGTAATTAAATCTTTAACCTTTGTTTGCCTTCATTGGCGATTAACAACAATAAATTAGATTGGAAACCAAGTACGACGCTACGTTGCAGCAGATGATCAGTCGCGAAGCAACGCCGGTAGGTTCCGAGTATTTCTACCCGTCACCAGTCTACAAATCTTTATGGGTACCCTGGCACACATTGGCCAAAAATAATAATCGTTGGGCCGGCGTCTCGGCCACTTACGCCTTTCCAATCTCAAGAAGAGGAGTCGGTTCAATCGATCTCCTTAT
>PHNY01153633.1:19458-32636 GCA_003724115.2 Anethum foeniculum
ACTGGATAACATATTTGTCACTATCTATCCATGCAAAGGATTAATATTCTAGTAGAACAGTTACTAGAATAACAGAATCTCAATAAAGTGTAGATTATACAGCTATAAAGAGCTAACATGAATATTTGTAAAACAGTTGCAATTTTGAATGTAAATGATTGACTATTCTGAATTTAGAATAGGGGAAAAGCCACTTGCCTGGTAAGCTAGCAATGCAAATAAGATTATTTAAGTCCAACCTCAACTGCCTGGCTAACTCCTGGTCTCGATTCTAGAAACCAAAATACTATTTTAGTAAACCAGACAACAACTCAGTCGACGTAATTCTACGTCTCAACAACTAACGTCTACCCATTCGTTAACCCTTTACAAAAAAAATTATATAAATAATATTATAAGCTGGCTGACATTACTGGTCACATAAGCATACCACACATATATAATCACATATTGCACATAGTCACATAATGCACATAGCACATAAGACACGTCACATTTAGTTTAGTTCGTCAAACGGTTCGTTTTAATATGTTTAAAATCAAAAACGGGTCAAAACTCGCTTTTTGACGAATACGGGTCCGCTAAATAGTTCGTAAAATAATTACCCCATTTTTTTAAAAAAATTTTGCTTATAAATATTTTTAAAAGAATCGGGGTATTTTTCTGAAGCTAATGGACTTCGTTTCGTCTCGATCGGACAAACAGTTCTTTTGTTATCGAATTATTAAAAATAATTCGATTAACAAATCATTTTTAATCCCTAAAAATCATTTAAATCAATTAAATAGATTAATCAAGTATTTATAATAATTAATTAATCAATTTAATTAATTTAAACTGATTTTTAGAATTTTTAGAAATTATTTAAGAATTATTCACTTATTAATTAAATAAATCAATTAATTATTCAGAATTAATTAATCAATTTAAATAATTAAACAAATGAATAATTAGAATTTAAAAATAATTTAAAATAATTAAAGATTTAAATTAATCAGTTTTTATCATTTTCAATTAATCAGGTAATTAAAATAATTACTATTAAGTAACTAATTAAACAAAATAGTATTTTTTTACTCTTATTTTCAATTTAAACTACCGAAAACATGTTTTCAGTTTAGGATTTCGGATCAAGGAGATCAAAACCGGGTTTCAAAATGGGTTGCAGCCGGGTCTATGGGTTGGGGAAACGGGTCGGGTCAACGAAGAACAACAAGAATCCGGCAAGGCAAATGTGACCAAAATAGCACGCCCTCGACTCGTTTTCCGTTTCTAATCAATTCAAAAGGAGCCCGCTAGCTTAAAATCGTCAACTAGAAACACAAACAACTAACAGAGCTTGAATTCTGGAAAATCTAAACACGGAACTGGCGAATTAAGTCGGAAAACGCGGACCACACCACCAAGCTTAACAAACTATATACCAATTCAATCCTCTTTACCAGACAAAGCTATTGAACTAACTTATATCTGTAAAACATCACAGATTTAGCCGGAAAATCGAAGTCAAAAAGGAAGTCGGTGGTTTTTCGACGAACACAAATCGATTACGAACATTTACGAAATAAATACGTATCAACTGCAAATTATGCAATCTATTCAACTATAACAACTAATCACATGAACAATCAGTAAACAAGGAAGCTCCAAAATCGAATTAATCACAGAAAAATTGACTTCCAAAAATAATCACCCAACACGAAAACTGAAGCTATGATGATAAAGTAGAGATTAAGAGCTTTAAATTGATTACCTATATGTTTGATTTGGACAACGGAATCAAAATCAAATGGTTTCAAATCCCCGAATCGCCAAGAACACACCCACACCACTTTCTGGAAATTTGCCTATGATTATCTGATTTTTATATATTTTTAATTAATTAAAATTCAATTTATACTTACACATAAAATACCCCATAATTACAATTAGGGCCAAATTATATCATTAATTGAAAATAATTAGCCCAACATTATAATTTATGGGGGATCAATTTTGAAAAATAATATTTTTAAATAAATACAATATATATGCCAAAATTTCCCAAAAATTACGAATAATTCAAAAATGCAAAAATATAAAATATTTGATAGGCCAATAATTTAATAAAGATTAAAATATGATTTTAGCAAGCCCCGGGGCTCCCGTAGGGGCCCGGTCCGATAATTTTTGAAAAACGAGAACATTTTCTAAATTTCTAGAAAAGCCCGGATTTTAATATTAAAAGTTCAAACTGACAAAATGAAGCTCAGAATGAAAAACGGTAAGAATGGGTTGTACAAATTTGACTCTAATTAATTTAAAATCAAACCAGACACATTTAACGCAAAATAAAATAACGTAAAATATTAAGAAAATATGCTGGACCGTATAGTATATTAACAAGCACATAACACGTTACGGATAAGACAATATAGGCACAATTAAATTTAAAAACACATAGTATTTCAATTAATATATCACAAAAATAGTCGCGAAAATCCCGGATATTACAACAAGCATGGAGCACTTCTATCCACAAACGTGGTGCACTTCTCACGACAAACATGGAGCACTTCTCTCCACAAACATGGTGCACTTCTCACCATAAACGTGGAGCACTTCTCTCCACAAACGTGGTGCACTTCTCACCACAAACATGGAGCACTTCACTACAATTTAAAATAACATATCTTCATCTTCATCTTTAATATCACGTGTCAAATTGACATTATCATCAATCTTGTTTTGACAATACTTTTGTACATGTCCAAAATTTTTGCATCTAAAGCATTGAACTTTATCCTTGTGCTAACAATTTCTTTCTTCATCATTATGGCACGCTGAAATTTGGTGCCTCTTATTGTCGGATCCTCTTGACCCTCCTTCGTATTCTTTCTCAAAAGCTTTTGCTGCCCCATTCTTGAAAATCTTGATTTGATCTAGTGTTGGATTGTTTCCCTCTTAGATTCAACCCTCTACAAACTTGAATCTCTCGTTCGAGAAGTCATGGCTATGTATTCAAACTCACAAGCCCCTTAAGATAATTGAAGCTCTTGATACCATGTTGTTATTTTTGATACAAAAGGGAGAGAGATATAATATTTAGTGAAAGCTTATATTATATCTCTCTCCCTCTTGTATCGAAAATAACAACACATGTAATATTTATTTTGTTTTTTAAAAATTAATATCCCCTTGCAGCCACTTTTTCTACTAATTTTCTTATATATCTGTCCTTTCTTCTTGGTTTTTTGTCAAGTAAGGTAGTTGAAAATATTGAAAGCCTTTTCTTACTGTATACTTGTGTATATACCTGTCTTTATTATAACAATCATGGAAATCTTTTAACTTATAGAATTAAAAAAATTTCTAAAGGTTTACGGGAAAAAAACAAGCTAGAAAAATTCAAAAAGTAAATAAAAAAACCATGAAACCATACATAGGTTACATGGGATCCATCCCACTGTTAGAAAAAGCAGTTAAATTCAACTAGATAAATTCAACTTGACATAAATTCAACCACTGTGCAGTTGATTTTAAAGTCAATGTTTTCAGAGTTTTGACTAGTGCTCAAATTCAACCGAACAAATTTAACTAGCTTTAAATTCAACCGAAGTTAAATGCAAAGATCTTTGGTTGAATTGAGTGTACTCAAATTTTTTTTGGCGATCGAGAAAGTTCTCAACAAAAGTTAAATTTAACCAATTAATCCAATTGGTGTGGATTTCAAACATTTCTTATTGAATTTAGTAAAGCCATTTTAGCAAGACGCGAGAATTTTCCGCCATATCCACTACTCAACTGATGGCATATTCGGTTAAAATTATATTTGGTAGAAATTTTTTCTTAATAATAAAACAATCTGGATTTTGTTGCCTTTACTATTAAAGTTATTAATATTAATTATGATGAATATTTTATATTTATTTAGAAAAATTTCACTACAAAGGCATCGATTATGGATGATGAATAGGGTGTAATTAATGCTTACGGTATGGTGAGCTTCGAGCTTTTATTGTTGCACATGTATTTCGTAGCTTAATTCTTCTCTCACAAGATGCCTGCATATCTCTGTTGTGTAGAGAATCAAGCCAAAACATGTAGTTATGAATGGATGAGTGAGACCCTTTATATAGATGTTAGGAGTCCATGATTTAGATTAGGACTGGGAGACTTAGTTGGCAAGTCTCCGTCGTTGATTGGAAAATGGAATCCTAAAATGCAGGAAACAAATTTCTTGTAGGTTTAGTTGCCTTCGAGATTATTTCTTGTGGAAGGATATCATTCATTTGATATTTTTATTAAACTATTTAATTAGCCATTTTATTAATTATGAATTTAATAACTAATTAGGTTTTTTGACTTCATTATTTGGCCTATCATTGGACTATACTAGGTTTAATTAATGTAAAATTAATTATATCTATAGGGTTATACTCAAATTTCTGAGATGTTTTGGATGCTAAGTACGATACTAACTTCCCCGACACCTTCAAGAGAAGAAGATTCAGGGGTGATTTATAGGAGTATCCAGTGCCTATATTTTCGGGGCTTGGAGCTCCCACGGACGAGGTTCAGAAGTTGACTAGAGATTCTATTCTCACGACTTGACCAGTTTGTGTTGCATCTGTTGAGGCTGTTACTTCTCCTCTTCGGAAGGTGGCTTCTATAAAGGATGGTGTTACTCCTGCTGCTACTACTAAAGAGGATGATATAGATGAGTCACAGAAGGATTTAGATATTTACATTTAGTTTGCCTATTGTGGCTCTTTTGTATTTATAAATCTAGTCGAGACTTTACCCTTTCGGGGTGACTTTAGATTTCTTGGTGTTTGAAAATCTTATTAATGAGTCTTTGGTACTTTTCTCATGCATTCTTTATTCCGAAGGCCATAACAAGGTTATAGTAAACACTAAAGTCAGTTATGAAAGATACCTTATAGATGTAATCCTTATGTATCTTAAGCTGATTGTAGTCACTGAATGCATTCATGAAATTTAGCATCTCGTGCCCAGCAGTTAGGGGTGTGCATTCGGTTCGGTTAACCGAAAACCGTACCGAACAACCGAAATTATTTTGGTTCGGTTAACCAAACTATATAATTTGGTTCGATTTTCGATAGCATTTTTTCTACTATTCGGTTATTAACCGTGGTTAATGGGAGAACTGAAAAATATAACTGAAATAATAATATAATCAAATAATATAAATATATCTTTATATATACACATATGGATTAGTTGTACCTATATATACTACTTTTATATGCAGGCCATGACTCAGGTGTACATTACTCTTATGCAGCAGAGGTGATGCTGTTTAGTTTTATCTATTTATTTTATCAACAATATATTATATGAATGTTCCTGCTATTCCCCATATTTTCGCTCGGCAAACCTCTTCCAAAATTCAATTTATGATATCAAATGCTATATGTTCTAATGTAATAAAATGATGGTGACTTGCTTAAAATTCAACATAAATTAGAAATTAGAGTTAACTGTAATCTTTGTGATCTACTGGTTCATGAATATGGGTGCAGTATCAAATTTATGCTAGTCGTTAAACCTTCTTGATTTATCACATTTAATTTATTTTTAGTTTTTACATATTTGCTACAAAAATTATGCATTTCTTGCAATTTTTATATTTTCAGTAAATTTCGGTTTTTTATTTTGGTTTTCAGTAATAACCGAAAAAAATATATCGGTTTGGTTTATAACCAAATTAATATCGCTTCGATTTTTGGTAGACATTTTGAGTGTATTTCGGTTTCGGTTAACTGAATGCACACCCCTACCAGCAGTTACATGGATCAATATGTCGATATTTGGTAAGAGGAAACAATCCTTTGGGCATACATCATTTAGATCAGTGAAGTCTATGCACATTCCCCACTTTTCATTTATTCCTTTACCATCACAAGATTAGCCAACCATTCCGTGAATTGAATTTATTAAATGAAACTATCCTCGAATAGCTTATCCACCTATTACTTAATGGCCTCTTGTCTTTCTTGGGTACAGTTCCTTTTCTTCTGCTTGATCATCTTCTTAGTGGGATCGACATTGAGCTTGTGTATAATTAGCTCCGGGTCAATCCCTAGCATATCATCCGATGTCCACACAAATACATTCACGTTCTCTTTTAGGCATTTCGTAAACTGGCTCTTCTAGGTTACTTGTAACTATGCACCTATGTAGGTTACCATATATGGATTTTCTAGGGCTCAATAAGACAGGAATCTCTCCTATTGGATTCCCTCGTTGTTCATCATTCACTCGGATATCCATGTCTTTAATGGGAAGGACTTGCCCCTCAACTCCATCAGCCCTTAAAGCGGCCACATAACAACTTGCTATCTTTTGATATCTCTTCTCCTCATCAATTTCATTCCTTATGGGAAATTTGATCTTGAAATGGTAAATCGAGGTATGGCCTTAATAGCATGCATAAATGTCCGTCCATCTTAAGGAAAAAATTCATGGAACAGAATGTCCATTGAAGCTCTAATTTCTATAAACTCTCTTTACCTCAGAGTTCCCAATCACAAGTGTTATAACCAATGGATTACCATAGAGGAACTTAACCCCCTCTACGTTAGAATCATCAAAAGCTAGCGATGTTTCAATTCTTGCTCGCTTCAGAGCTTTTCCCACAATATGCATAACTTCATGGGCATAAGCCTTCCTATAGTTTCTGGATATGCCAGGGGCTATTAGCCCTCCGTGTTAGTGTTTACGCCATAGATGGCCGGATGCAATGCTTTTTTAATGTAACCCTCACTTTATGTTACAATTGTGCCGTATTTTTTAGCAACTGCAATGCTATAGATATGGTGTTACATTAGTTCATAAATTTGTGTTGCAGTATAATTGTAGTGTTGCACCTTGCAACACTAGTGAAAAAGCGTTGCATTTGATATATAACTGAGGAGCTAAAATGATGATGTGGCATGTGGGGGCCCACAAGACAGGACCCCCAGATGCTAGCATGGCAGGTGGGGTCCACATTTGGGGCCCACTTTTGCTGACGTGGCAGGTGGGCCCACATTGTGGGGCGCACTTTTGCTGACGTGGCTATGATAACATCAGCATGTGGGACCCACTTATGTGGGGCCGACAGGTGCTCAATTGTCTTGCTTATGTGGCACAATAACGTAACATTAGCTCTTTTAGTGTTGCATTTGAGCTTTGGCATTGCATTCGGAGTTTGTAATATTTTGATAATGGTAAGTCCTACCCTTATACTTTTCTTATTTTTAAAAAAACCTTTTTCAAAAATACGGCCATACAGATGTTAAAATGGAACAATTTTAGTGATCGGAGAATATTTTAAAATTTTTGAAATTTATCTGATTTAGTTAAAATCATAATTAGTGTTAAAGTATAACCAAACTTAGTGACGTGGAATTTTTTAAATCATAATTTGGATTATTTTTAAAGAAATCCTTTTAGACGTTCCCACCATATTTATGTTAAGGTATAACGAGTTTGGTGATGTGGAATTCTTTAAAAAAATATTAACATTTATTTAGTGTACTTTTATATTAGTGTCACACTCTAAGCAAGCATAACTGTTAACCCCTAAACCCTAAACTAATAACCAGTCAAATACACTTTTTAGTTACTATTTTAAATAGATGTTGTTGTAGCCGAATAAGGTGTAACCTAAAGCAGCACATAACTACCATGTTGCCATTGACTTTGAATAATTTTTCAAAAAAAAATAAATCTTAAATTAAATTTATCTTTAAAACTAATAGATTTGAATAAAATAATTTATGAAATTTTCTTAGAAAGTAAATTTATATCAAATAAATAAATTATTTATATTTAGAAATAGTAAAATATTTTATTTGAATTTAAAATTAATATATTTTACTTAATTAGTAAATCAATTAATTTTGACCGAAATCATTTAAATATTTTTTTATAGAAAATAACATCCTTTAATAGTTTTAAAATTTTACAAATAGCTTATATTAATAAATTAATTTTAATAATTATAATGTGTGCAATAAAAAAAGTCATAAATTTTGTATAATTGAAAAAGATATAATCTAATAAGGGCTGTTAAAACAATTGGGTTAGCATGCTAATATTGTTAATATTGTTGGGAGGTTAACATTTGGACACAACCGAAATTTTAGACAAAATTAGGTGGAAGTCGATCTAGGGATATTACTTTCTAGCATTTTACTCTTACTCCCACTCTCATTTCGATCTGGGAAATTAGGAGAAAGCAAATTAGGGTTCGGGTTGAGTTCAATCATCAGATACACACAACGGATGGAAGATTTTCAAGGGTTAGTTCACTCCATCTCTTTCTCTCTCACAATATATCTCTCCCTCTCTCTCACTCCATCTCTTTGTCTCTGTCTATGTCTATATCCTCTCTTTCTCTCTCCCTCTCTCACTTTAATTGTGATCTTTTTGTAAATTATTTTGTGATTTTATGATTTTGAAATTTTTTGGATTAGTGTGCTAAAATCTACGCACATATGTATATATCCAAGCTTCCAAATTAGTTGTTAAAGGCCTCCTACAAAAGTAAAAAAGTTTCAAATTAGTTTATTGATTGTTAGTGTATTGCGACTATGAGGTGTAAAAGTAGAGTTGTGTTTTTCAGCTCGGTAAAATTTAATATACTTATTTTGTTATTGGTTCGATTTTGTATTATTCATAAATTTATTGCTTCACATGATGCGTTGATTTCTGGTGTTGTGTTTGATTGTCTTCTATTTTGAATTTTGCTTCGTACATGATATGAGTGTATACTAGTAATTTGAATTGTGCAATTTCATGTGTGGACACTCTGTTTTGTGTTTTTTGTGAGCTTTTCAGTTGTGGTTTTGTTAATTTTTGGTTATGTATAGTGTTTACTTGATTTGTGGTTTTGTTAATTTTTTCTTGTGTATGGTGTTTACTTGATTTGTGTTCTCTGCGGTTTTGTGTCCTCCACTTCTACTACGTCCAGATTTTTTTAACAAGATTGAAGCCTTGTTACTTTATAGTTCAAATTTTGTGTCATAATTTGAAAATATTTAGTTTACCGAAGAATTGAGTGTGACAATGCCGCCTAATGGAAATGGCAATGGGAGTGGGTTGGTAGTCTATATATCGCCAGGTCCTTCTGACTTAATTATTACACAAGGGCTTGACTTAATTTGGACAGGCCCATATTTTTTCAACTACTAGCTTATTGATTCACTCACCGCCTGTCTGTGCAACTTCTATCCTGTTCTTCACTCGTAACCCAAACTGTGCTTTGCTGAATAATCATATTGGTAATCTCGCTCTCCCTCCCTCCCTCCCTCTGTCTACATAGAAGTTCTTGTTTTGTTTACTGTTTTCTTGAATACATGTCGAGTTATTAAAGTAATTTGAACTTTGGAGGTGATGGGTGCCCTTACATTATCTATTGATATGAAAAGCTCCTCTTCAGGTAACTCTTTTCTATAATTATGACATTTTTTTTTGAATTAATTATTGAAATTGTGAAACTTGATAAAAATGGTAACTTTTTATTTTGTGTATCATGGTTAAAGATTTTTTTTAGTGATTATGTGATTAGCACTATTAGATTTGTCTACTTATAATTTGTTGTGTGTGGTCTTTATTTAGATAGTTAAATTGTTTTTTGGAATGGAGGGAGAATATCAGAATATTTCATAGATTCAAAGAAATTAATAAGTACTATAGTTGATATTCCAAAATGCCTCGTTTTTTTCACTTCTCAGATTACCCTTAAATGTCAGGATTGCTCTCTTAAACTTATGGTGAAAACATGTAAGAGTGCAAATTATCTTATAATAAATATAAGTACCAAGGGCATGAACTTTGAAGTACCATTATCTTATAAAAAATATATTTATTGCTCGGTATTGCATTAATGCCATCTTTTGTCTACTTATAATTCTAAGTCTTTGCCTTAAACTTATAGGTGGCAACACAAGTGTTGACCTTTATGAATATGTTGAATTTATTTGTTTTTTCTTTGTTCTCTAGGGAAATGTGGCCCTTGATGTTGCCATATTACTTTTAACACCAACCATTGAATTGGCAACAACTGACATTGCTAGCCATGCCTTGGCTGCTCTAAATGAGCTCAATCAGGTTTCTTATCTTTAGTTTTCTGATAACCAAGAAAAGTAGTATGGATACTTAGAGAACTCTAGGAAAGTGTATTTGGATGGAAGATGTGGACCACGCATCCTGTACAGCAAAAGAGCTTCGTAAAATTCTCGGTAAATTTGAAACCTGTATTTGCTAATTGTTATCATGTTTCCTCGTTCTTGTGGTTTCTGCAAAGTATTTGTATCTCCTTGTAAGTAATAAGGATTTATATATTAACATTCAGAACGTGGACCTTCTAACTACACCTGCCGATGAGGTATATTTTCTAGAGATCTCATTAGCTCATTATATCTAGGAAAAAAATTGTAACCTGTTTTGGATTGAATAAAAATATTTGCTTCAATCTAGAATCGCTGCCATAAATTATTTGTTCATGTAGATTTAATTCATCAACTATTTGCCACTACTATTTCTTTCATTTCATTCTTTTTCTTTATTTTTTCCTTTTTCTATTATGCTGTTGTGGAATACCGATGTGATATTCTTGTTTTTGTCATCGTTTAAAATTTAAATTGTGGTACTGTGTGTTACATGGAAAATGAAGAGATGAAGAGTAACAGGATTCGAAGGAGAGTTTGTGAATTGGTGTCCAAGGCTGCCTCTTCGGAAACTTCTTGTCCCAGTCCAGGTCAATGTGAACACCGCTTTGTTTTTTTACGAAAACCAAATAAATTTGTAGAATCAGATAAGAGAAGTGGCCATGTAGCTAGTGTGCAGCTTGAGAAAACAGTTCCTAAAGGTAATTTGTGCCCAAACTACTTGTTCCAAAATGTAAGCAGCACTTTCTGGATTCTATTACTTTTGCTGGGTATTTTGGGTGATTTTTGTCTACTATATTCATTGATAGATATACCTACCTAGGTCTTTTAGGAGTGTGAGTTTCTATTTTTTTTTATCGGTTTAATCAGTCTGCTTCTTGTAGAAAATAAAGGCAGCGGGATACAAACCGCAGTAGGTACTGGACAATTTGAAGAGCTTAGTTGTGGGTAAAGTCCAAACTATTTACTTTTCATGTTTGTTCTTTGATTAATTTTTGACTGCATTGTGTGTTTGGGAAATGTGAAAAGGTGATAGATTATACATAGAGGAGTATGGTAACACGACAATGGGGCAGAATATCAGGGGGTTTTAGTTCCGCATTGATAACATTCCGGCTCCGATGAGAAGATGACAAATAACAAGTAGATTATGTAATTAATTTAAGAAGAAGATACATGTATTAACAGCTACCTCTCTGGACAGGTTTAGGAATTGTACTTGAATGATGTGCCATTCTTTAAGCGCCTAATAAAATTACCTTTAACTTAAATTGATGTGAGCCTAAAGAAGGAAACCCAGGAAAAGTTGTGTACCAAGCTTGAGTACGAGTAGTATACGTAGCTCTACTCTTGTGTTGCTAAGGCCTACTATTATCTTTGACTATAGTTATTATTTGATTTTTTATTTTTATCTTGGTCAGCTGTAGGTTTTTCTTACAAACTTGATAAGAAATGTTATTTTCTTCCCAGATTAATCTAGGGCAAAGGACAACCACCTATTGCTATGGGTACAAGTTCCAGTGCTTCTCTTCCAATCATTATAATCAAACTCTCGATTCTTAATTGACTATAGTTTTATGCTTTGCTTAGGATGTAAGTGATCAAAAAGACAATAGTACTCTAATGAATTAAGGCGGATGGACTCAAGATTTCAGAGATTATTTATGTGACTTTTCCAGCAAGGATGATGAAATTGTCACTCTTTTGACTTTGAGACTGCCTCTTATCTATTTCTTTTGTCGTATGTAATCTAGTAAAATTCCACAATATGTAATATTGGTACTTTGTTGCTGTGATTTGGTAGTTTGTTGTACTATGAGGTAGTTGGTATCACATTATGGCTAGGTTTTTTTTGCTGAAGTGGTGGATGAAGGAGATCAGTGTTGTTCAATGATGTCTTTTCGAGTTTGTATGACTAATTTATGGCTTGGTTGATGATAGGATTACCATATGTGCAAACATTGTATTGCAAAATTTTTATTAATAGTTTACTGTTACATTATTACAAAAGAGTGTTACATTTGACCATAATTGCTATTGCAAAAAAGAAAAATAAATTGTTGCAATTAGAATAAATAGTGTTACCACTACACCATAAACAGCCTATTGCAACAAAAAAAATGTTGTTGTAGGTTCAAAATATGTTGCTATAGGCCTAAAAAATTCAAAGGCAACGCTTTTTTGGTGTTGGTTTTTTCGATGTTGCCTTTGGGGTCTATGGCAACACAATCCTCCTCTATGCCAACATCAATTTTTGTGTTGAAATAGATTGCAATAGCAACAATATTACTACCCTATACCAACCTAATTATGTGTTGCCTTTGTGTTGCAGTTTCTGAGAAATTATAGTGGGCTCCACGTCAGCATCTGTGGGGCCCACATGAGAAACCCATTAATGCCACGTCAGCAGTTGTGGGTCCCATATAGGAGGACGTAGCAGTGCCATGTCAGCAATTGTGGGGGCCCACTTTTGTGGGTCCAGTGTAGAGATAACTTCTGGGACCCACTTTTATGCCAACACAATTTATGACAACCGCAACATTTTCTACCAACATTTTTTAACACAGTTGTTCTTTTTTCCAACACTTTGAAGGAGCAATGGCAACACTTTTCTATTTACAAAAAAAAAAAGCACAATATTTTATATATACTTTCCAAAACAACCAAATCAACATAACCTGTTTTTTTTTCATTTTTACCGGACATAACATCCAACTATATAATAAAATTTAAAGAATTACAAGAGCAGTGAACATATTTATGATCTACTAGAAAATCACTAACAATTCCTATGCCGGCTATCTTTAATGCAGGTGCATCATTAACTCCATTTCCTGTCATTCTAGTGACTTGCTTTGTGCCTTGTAATATATCGGCTGACATGATCTTTTTGAACGGTCCATGTATCTACAAATTGTGTAAGCAAAGTAACATGACCTGGCAACCAACTGCAATAACAAAAAATTTAAGATCAAATTATCATTGTTGAATTTTTAATAATCATGATTAGCTATGCAA
>PHNY01153710.1:664-11391 GCA_003724115.2 Anethum foeniculum
AACTACTAGCTATCACATACGCCAACAACCATATTTGCCACAAAATAGCATATACCAACAACCATTCACAAGTTTTAAAGATTTCAAGCTATAAATACTAGCTATCACATACGCCAACAACCATATGACTTGGAAAAATAGTGTCTTAAAAATTGCACACTTACATCCCCAACCAAAAGCTATTTTGTCATAAATAAAGTCACTTACATTAGATCTTAAAACTTGGTTTCTTGTCAAGGCCAACAAAATGAACACAAAAACATCAGACCTCTATAGCAATGTTCATCTCTTTCTATTTGGATTTTATTTCCTGGCCTGATCAGCAAAGGCAGATATTAGGCTTGCTTGAGTGCCATTAGCTTGTCTGTCATTCTCATGTTGTTGCATCAATTCAGGTATAGTATGTTGATCCTGTTGTCTTTGATCATTACTTGTAGAGGAATCAACCCCATGCTGTTGTTGTTGTTTCTACACAGTCAAAGTTATGTAAATATGTGTCCAAAGCTAATTTCTAAAAAAATAAAAGCTTTTAACATCTTCAATATGCTAGCAATGTACACTCTTACCTTCATTGCGCAAGTCCTTGAATTATGCCCAGGTTGGTCGCGTGTTTTGCACAAACAAGTTGACTTAGTGATGTTTGGCACAGTCCCGTGCTCTGCAACTTTCTTAATGGCATCATTTTTCTGGAATTACAAAATAATACACCATAAAATTAGTGTTGTGGAATTACAAGATAATAGTTTAAATTGCAATGTTATTTTTCTACCAAAAAACCAACATTCAGTACCTTGGCAGGACAAGTTTTGGTTGTGTCCCCTTGCTTCTCAGTAAGTACAATTAACAATTGTCCATGCTTTGCTTAATCTTGTAGCATCTGGAGGTATGTCATTTCTTGAATTCCTCTTCTTCTTTGGTCTTCCAGCAGGGGTCTTCATAGTTGGAGGCAAAGGCCTTGGCTCATTTGCTTGTTGCCAGAATTCAGGACTAACAATTGGCTCCAAGAAACAACTATATAGCTGTTGCAATTATACAAGCTTAACAGTATTAAGAGGCACAAAAAAAGGACAATGTAACAGCAACAAAATAACTAAGCAATTACCTTCATGTACATATCCTTGTTGTAGCAGTCATGTATATGATTCTCCTAAGATTCATTCTTAATAGCTATGCATGCACAAGCATGATAGCAAGGAATCCAGGTTAGATTCCATTTTCTGCAAGTACAAAGTTTTTCTCCTAATCCACAACTAGATCATGCCCAATATTTGTACAAGTCACAAAATATGTTGTGCCTCCAGACCAGGACGCATCACAATTACCAGAATACTATATGACTTAGGGCATACACAATTAGCAGTATAATTACACATTTAACATATACAAGTAAAATCACTTACTTATTTATCAGTTCAAAAACCAAAAGAACCACTTACTTGTCAAGTTTTTCGGGATCACTGGGGCATGTCACAGTGTCCCTGACTGCTAATTTGTCTCTTTTAACTTGTATCCTCTTCATTACTGATTTGTGCAACTCCCTAAACATGGTGATGATAGGTAAGCCCTAAATAAGAGATCATCATCACTTTCATCTTCGTTACTAGCATTTGAGTGGAAAATTTTATCATCACTATCTGATTGATCACCACCATACTCATAATCCTCTTCAGTTTCATCATGATCAGAAAAGTCCTTGTATATACCCTCAAGTTCCCTCATTTGCTCTTTCTGGTCTATGTCAGCCTATGTTGAATTTGGGAAGGGGTTTTCCATAAAGATTTCTTCTTCATATGCAGTCCTTGATTTACTCATATCATCTTCTTGGCTTAGTTCTTCAATTGGTTTTGTAACATACAACTCTACATACTTATTAGTCTTAGGGCTATCTTTGTTATTTATCAATATGCACATAAGCATAACATCATCATTAGTTTTTAACTCAAATAAACCTTCATCAATTGTAGTTCCTGGAATCATATACCATAACTTATAAAAATCACCCATCCACTTTCAGTCAGCATACTGTTTATCTATATAAGACTAATAACATAAGAATCACAAAAGTCCATATACACCAAATAACCTCCACTATATCTCTTAGAATTTTCCTCCATTTCATCATCATAAAACATTTTTATTGTAAAAAGCTCATCATCCGAGACAACAAAATCCCCCACATACCAATCACTCAAGTTAACAAGGTAATTTAAGATATTGAAAACAACAAGAACCCCCAAATTAAGAACAAGTCAACATATTTTAACACATCATCATCACTATGAAGAACAAATTACATTGCTAACGCTAGCATAATTTTCATCATTTGTCCCTACATTATAATCAAATAACTATCACCGAAGATATTACATACAATACATTATAATACATACACATTACCATAATTACCTAGTAAAAATCCCTTAATTATTTAAGCACAATCAACACCAATAGCATGCAAATAGAGAGAATAGTACATACCTATATATTCTGGACATTGATAGGGTTTGAATACATCTTCATCTTGCTTGGACCTCAGTTTCCGAGATATCTCGCATTAATTTTGATCCCACAGTTTCTAGATTTAATTTAGATTTAGGGTTTTTGTCTGATCGGTGTTAGGAGGAAATAAAAGAGTTAGTTTTGGAGGGAGTGACAATAATAGAGGGGTTATAGTAGTACAAAGTCCAATTTTATATTCTTAACCCTGTACTTAATTTTAATTAAGAAACTATTTGACGTCTGTTAGTGGGAATTGACGGAATGTAGTCGGGTGATTAAAAAAATATAGTTCGGTCATGCGGATGCTAAATATTTATGTGCAAACAAATTATAACTCGAGCCATCATAGTGTAATTAAGTCAAACTCTAAAATATGCTACTTGTGTTATGAGAATGTTATAGCAAAAAGAAAATTCAAAGACAACCCAATTGCAAGTATACAAAAAATATATATAAGGATAATATACTATAAGAATTGGAGTAGTAAAAAGTCGTAAGTATCTATACCAAAGGACATCCATTTACAAAAATTATATCAGCATGGAATTTGACATAATACCCAAAGTTAGAATAAATTTATTCTAATTCCGCAAATAAATTCAATCATGAGAAGCCTACACTAAGGTGTAAGAGTTAGCATCCCTCTTGCCTTACTAATTATCAACTGATTACTGTACTAATCATTAATATCTGACTAATTCTACTGTAATTTGCAGGACGACGTAATTTTTAACTCATGTTTATAGCATATTAACTAAAAGAAATTAGTACTCGATAAAAAATTTGGTCAAGTTTTACTTAAAAATATGTACAAGAAATTTGAAGAAAATGAGAGAATTAGATTCACTAAAGTTCTTAAAATGATTTACGTGCTTTGATAATGTAACAATTGTATATAAAATATTACTGACTAGTCTTGTTACCATTGTATTTTTGCAGAAAGAAATTAAAATGCCCAATTTTAACATTTAGGACAGGACTGCAAATTATTTTGCCCAGGACCTGGTAATCCGATACTTTTCTTATCTAAGTCAAATACATGGTCCTCCAAGTAATTAGCATCCGAATTGACATCAATATCTCCATTTTCAAAGTCATATACATTGTTTCCGATTGATCTTCATTCAAAAGGATCCCACCAACACGAACCATATATCTATTTGACTGTTCCACCCCTTTTACCTCATCATCCATCTTCGATCTCAGTACTTTCTCAGTCCATGTTTGCTTATCAGTAGGTTCGAAATTCAAAATCTTATCAAATAACACATTGAGTGATTTCATTCCAAATAATACCTCGTTTCGGCATCTTCTTAAAGTTTAGGGTATGAGCTTCCAATTTCTAGACTTTAATAGACATTCAACCGATAATGGCGAAGAAATTGGTAATTGTAGGGCAATATCGGTATTTGGTGTTTTTTGAGCTTTCAAGGGATAACGATTTTTTGAGCTTTTTTATCTTGATTTCTTCACGAGTTTTACGTACTCTTTCATATTCCTTATCATAAACTCTTTTTTTGGCCTCATAATCAACTGGAATTTTGTTGATAATATTTGATTTGATCGTTGGCAAAAACGTACACAGTGGCTCGGTTTACCTGAAAGCTTTCGAAAAATAAATTAATAAACATGAATAAAATATTTATTGAATCGGACCCCCTTGTAAACCTAACAAAATATTCCTTCTGAGCATGATCATGAGGATAATTATAATTCACATACTCACTTGACTCCATTATATTAATATCATCCACCTGGCCTTCCCACACACTAGCATTACCAATTTATTGCAAAATTGCATGATAGCAGAATCCTGCTCTAAAGTGTCGAATTGATCTCAATCAAGGGAACTTCTGGAGCAGGAACAAGCCATTGATCCTATTGCTTAGTAAACAATAAGAACAAGAGACGATGAGAAGCAACGATATGATGTGCAGGTTTGGGTTTTTTTGGAGAACTATATAAAAGAATTGAAAAGGTGTGGGTTTGGTCGTTTGGGGATTGCCACGATCCACATAAATTTAATTCAAATAATAAATTTTCCAAGTTACCTACATTACCCTCGACATTTCTGTGATTTAACGTCTACATTCCAGTGTACTTATGTAATTTTTTAATCTCTATTGTATATAGAAAAATGAAAATGCATGTGTTTTCACAATGATTTTAAAAATTGTCATTACCCACTATCAAAAGGAAAATTGTTAGCTAATTGGGTATTTTTATGAGTTATTGATTGGGTATTTTTAATAAATTCATACTCCTCTCATATTATTATGTTCCAAAATACTTGGTGATTGATATCATAATCGTTGCTTATTTGTTTGGATATGACTAGGTGGAGTCATTAATTTGAATATAATAATTGTATCCGTTATTTATTATCCAGTAGAAGGTTACAAGGGAAATAAGGAAGGTTATATAATATAATTCATTCAAATAATGAGTGGGAATTTTAACATTTCTGCTGGTGGGAATTTTATTATTACAGAATGACAAATATATTGGACATAACTACATAAGGAGTGTCACGAAATTTAAATATCGTATCTTCTCAGGTACAATAATTGTGTTGATAAACATGGTGGCTAAGAATATCACTGTCAATCATTTTTAAATAAAAAAGTATTTACAAAATTCCAATGCACCTTTATATATTTAAAATTCAAACAATACGCTGGATAAATTGCATGACAGCAGAATCCTGCTCCATTGATCTCAATCAAGGGAACTCCTGAAATATGAGGAAGCCATTGGTCCACCATTGCTTAGTAAACAAGAAAAACAGAAGAAGAAAAGAAGCAACAATGTGAACAATGTAAGAGCTGTGGGATTGGAGAATCAAAAGGGTGTGGGGTTTGGTCGTTTGGAATTGACCATCTCCACATAAATTCAATTCAATAATATATTCTCCAAGTTACCTACATTACCCTCGACATTTGACGTCTATATTTGCTTCCAGTGTACTTATGTATTTTTTTTAATCTCTATTGTATGTAAAAAAAATGAAGATGCATGTGTCTTTACAATGATTTTAAAAATTGTCATTACCTACCATCAAAGGGAAAATTGTTAGCTAATTTGATATTTTTATGAGGGATTGATTGGGTATTTTTAATAAATTCATACTCTTATCATATTATTATGTTCTAAAATACTTGGTGATTGATATCATAATCGTTGCTTATTTTTTTGGGTATGACTAGGTGGAGTCATGAATTTTTTATTATTTTAATATTTTTTTGGTAAAAAAAATTCCATTAATAAAATCGAGAATACAATCCGGAGAGACAGAGATTCCTTCATTCATAAAAGTATATTATCTAACCGAAGAGTAAGCAAGTACTCCCGAAAGTTTAGATAATATCACCTTTAATGTATGAAAAGATAACCACAAAACAAGGCCTCGTTAAAACCCCGCAAGAGTAAAATCCTGTGGGAAAAAAACTAATAAAGAGTGCCCTCTAAAAATTACATTCTATACAAAAGCTAAGAATAATTAGTGTTTTCTGATACCTATAGAAAATTCCTCATGTCATAAAAATTTATAGTTAAATTGTCTGTACTCCGAGGTCTTTGAATAGATAAATGTGCTTTAAAATCTAGAGAATACCCATTAAATCTCTTTCAAGCATCCTGAAAATAAAAACATACGAAACAAAGAGAAAATAAAAATTTTATCAGATAATAATTTATTATAAGAAACGAATGTACATATATTTTATATAAAAGAAGAAATAAAATATAGTCTAACAAAAGAAAATCTTTAGTTAGACACTTAATGAAATAAAATTATATATATATAATATAACTTAAAAAAGACATAAACAAGCCAACAAAATGGCACACGATTACCTTTAAAAGGCCAAAAAATATGCCATCAAATTGGTCACCCATAAATTGTACAATAATAGCCTTCAATCAAGGCAATAATTGAAATTATCATCAAATATTGATATCAATAAATAATGCAAACTAATCGTACAAGGCAAATAAAGAATTGAATTCAAATTTTGAAGTAAATTAAGGAATTTATACCCATTATCATCAAAAAAGTAATTATCTAATAATAGAAATTATGACTCAAATTAAGCTAGAAATTCTACTAAATTTAGAAACTAAAAAATTGCATAATAATGGGTATCAAAACATAATTATAAATGTATACATCTGGAAAGATTAATAAACTATCAGTTACAAAATCTTAGAATAATCAGCATGATCATCAAAACATAATCTTTAACCGGAGTCAAATTACAAGTTAAAAAATAAAAAATCATGAACCGATAACTAATAGCCATCTAAAACAGAAAAATAAAGACCAAGAACATATAATATTGATATGCAACATGATGTACAAACAATAATGAGACTAAGACATTGAATCAAGAACTTGTATTTAGAAAGAGCAAAAAAAAATATTACCAAGTCTTATCAAGCTAAATAAAGATTAGAGCAAGTAGTACATATAAGAGAGGCAAATAAACTTGCACATAGTTTCATGACGTTAATTCAAGAAAAATAAAATATTACCGGCCACAGTTCAAAACAATCTTGACAAATTAGGATTTAAATTCTTAAACTATGCCTACGAAACTTACATAAAGTCGTTTTTATCAAAACAAAACATATAGAATCAAAGTATGAGAAGAAAAAGAGTGAATTCACCCAATGAGTAGTTCAAATTTTACCAAAAAAATCATGAACGATTTTGTTACCAGAATCGTTGAAATAACTAAAACGACCTTAACCACCGAGAGATTTTTAGATATTAAGCAATCAGCAATGACCCTTCTTTGATGTGCTTAGGTCGGAGAGTGAAAATTCTGGCGAGATTTGGTCGAAGATAATAGATTGGAGGTGATTTGATGAGAAGGATTGTGCGTTGTTTGGACAGAGAATGGATGTGATGTAGGATTTTAATTGGAGTGGAGTGATGAATTTGAATATAATAATTGTATCCATCATTTATTATTCAGTAAGGTTAAAAGGGAAATAAGGATGGTTATATAATATAATCCATTCAAATAATTAGGTAGATTCAATATTATATTAGTAAATATATCAAGTTAAAAGACAACTTCAACGTTCTTGCTAGTGGGAATTTTATTATAACAGAATGACAAATATATTAGACATAACTACATAGGGAGAGTCACAAAATTTAAACTGTATCTTCTAAGGTACAATCAGGTACAATAAGTGTGTTGATAAACATGGCAACAAAGAATATCATTGCTAATCACTTTTAAATAAAAAAATATTTACAAAATTCCAATGCACCTTTATATATTTAAGATTCAAACAATACGTTGGATAAATTGCATGACAGCAAAATCCTGCTCTATTGATCTCAATCAAGGGAACTCCTGGAGCAGGAGCAAGTCATTGATCCACCATTGCTTAGTGAACAAGAAGAACATAAGAACAGAAGAAGAAGAAAAGAAGCAACAATGTGAACAATGTAAGGGCTGCGGGATTGGAGAATTGAAAGGGTGTGGGGTTTGGCCGTTTGAGAATTGACCCTATCCAAATAAGTTCAATTTGATTATACATTTTCCAAGTTACTTACATTCACCGATGGAAAAAGTGAATGTATCTTCTTCAAGACGATGCCTTCATTTTATAATGTTGTCCATATTATACTGCAAACCACTATCCTGAATTTTTGGCCAGATTATTTGTTACGAGTTTATCTGTTACACATTGTGAACATCAAAATTTTACGAAACACAGCACAAATTGAGATTATTGGAATACATAATGTGAAGGTTATACTTGGATTTTACACGAAGAATTTTAAATATATATATATATATATATATATATATATATATATGATTCAAGTGATATAAAATCTAATATCTAATATCTATAAAATATATGCACCTTATTCGCAATATATCATTTATTTGTGTTTTGGTGATTATGGTTCCGATGCGAACCGGGTAATGGATTGCAAATTATTAAAGGTTTATCCTACTTGTCTCATGTAGAGTGATCGGTAGGAATTTTAGACCGCTAAACGAGAAAATGCGAAGAATATGTGTGTTATGATTTTAAGAGTATTGGAAAAGTTGCTGAGTTAAAAAGTCAACTCAGAATCTTGAGAGCAAAACGCTTGAAAATAATCTCAACGTTATACTTAGGTCTGATTCTGAGGATATAATTCTTTTAATGGGGGAAGAATGTAATATTCGGGATTTTCGCAAATTAATTATATGCTTATTATTATAATAAAATATATTGAAAAATATCTGTTATATAATCCTTGGATATGAAATTATGTTTATGTAATGAACATGTGTTTGCATGAGCGATGCGTATTTGTTGGATCGCGTCGTAATGCTCGTAGTAATTTTAAAATGATTTCTATGTTAAAAATAGCATTTTACCTTAGTAAAACATTTTTATAAAATTATAGATATGTGATAAAATCATGATACTTATTTTGTTATCTCTGTAATAATTAGTTGGGCTTTTTAAAAATTGGAGCGTAATTTATTTTAGCGGCTATATGCTTTAAAATTATTTTATATTCATTATTGCATTTATCGATCCATTATCTCGTAAAATGCATATAAAATAATGGATATAAATAGAAATCATGAAACTTGTTTTGTTGCTTCCAAAATATTAGTATAGACTTTTTAAAATTATAAGTTGAATTTGTTTCAAGCATTTAGTATTTTAAAATGATTTTACCATCTTTATTCTTTTAAAGTGCGTAGTTCTTGTAAAATCGATATAGAATTATTTATACATTCAAAAATTATTTAAAAATATGGGGAGTTAGATAATTTTATTCTATATATTTTAAAAATAAAATTTGTAATTTACTGTACTGTCACTAGACAATTTTATATTTTGCAAACCAATTTTCAGCATTTTTTTAGAAATTAAAACAAAATTTATTTTAAAAATAAAACCCCCACCCATTTTATTTTCCTTGCCGAGACCAAACCTCTCCCTTGTTCTTTATTCCTCTCGAAGTCTCTAATCTCTCTCTCTCTCTCTCTCTCTGTCTCTCCCCCCTCTCTTATTCTCTCATCTCTCTCACAACCACCATCAGTTCATGCTTCTTTTTTCGATTTTAGACTCGATTTGAGTCCATTTCGCCTACTGCTTCTCTATCATTGCCGAGACCGGATTCCGTAAGGCGTAACAAGGAAGGCCGTTTAGAAGGCTAGAGTGTGTTGAGCTGGTCAAGTAGGAAAAACGTTATGAGGCAAATGATTATCCCCTATTCTAAATTCAGAATAGCCAGTTATTTATATTTAAAATTGCAACTATTTTATAAGTATTCCTGTTAGCTCATCATAGCTAAATAATCTATAATTTGTTGTAAATCTATTACTCTAGTAACTGTTCTACTAGAATTTGATTTCTTTACGTGGGATAGATAGTGACAACTATGTTATCCAGATATATTCCATACAACAATTCTTTATTATTGGTTTAGCGGATAACTAATTGTTCGAGTTATTCCGCCATTAGTAAATGAGATCACTCCGGACCCTGTGAGAGGGCGAGTGGTTGATAAGGAGATCGATTGAACCGACTCCTCTTCTTCATATTGGAAGGCGTAAGTGGCCGTAACACCGGCCCAGCGATTTATTATTTTTGGCCAATGTGTGCCAGGCTACCCATAAAGATTTGTGGTCTGATGACGAGTAGAAATACTCGGAGCCTACTGGCCTTGCTTCGCGACTGATCATTGGCTGTAACGTAGCGTCTTATTTGGTTTCCAATCTAATTTATTGTTGTTCATCACCAATAAAGGCAAATAAAGGCTAAAAATTTAAATGCTTTTATAGTTTTGCATATATAGTTATCTCGTGATTGGTTAAACGTATTTAACAGAGCATTGAAACAAATATCATTGCTCAGATTGTTATTAATGGTTTCTTTTGAAAAAAAAATGGAATTCTGATATTCCTACGATTATTACACCCTTGTTTTGAAATTTTTTAAAGAATAATCTATCATACCTGCTGAGCATTCTTGGCTCACTCTTGCTCCATTATTTTCTTATCCTTTCAATGATATTTGAGGATAGCTGTAAGTAGCTCGCAATAGACAACATTGTGGAGAGACCTCAGCTTCAGGTAGTTGGATGTCTCAGATTAGAAAAGATGAGGAAGTTGGTAAAAGGTAATGAAATTCGAATTGGTTAATATAGAAGTTATGAATGTTTTAGATTCTTGTTTCACACCATAACCTGTATT
>PHNY01153787.1:546-16155 GCA_003724115.2 Anethum foeniculum
CTCGATATACAATGATAAAAAATACACAATTTATTAAAACATTTCATGCCGCGCGTAGCGCGGCTTTATATCCTAGTAAGTATTAACAAGTAACATGGGAATCAAATCTGCCGCTAATCATCAATTAGCCATTTGTTCCGTCAATGCGTCATGTTTTATCTTCTCTCAAGTTGTAAACATGACCCAGGCCTGTACCAGGACCGATCATTCCATTATTTAGCTCAGCAAGAGCGTCAGTGATTGTATTCTTGAATTCTGAAACCTTATTAGACTTCACTGTTCAGAGTAATATAAATTGAGTTGCTGAATATGCTCAGAATTGACATGCTCTGGAAGACAGCAAGGCCGCATTTTTGAAAGTAGCTAACTGAGATCCTGATAATAGCAGCCCTGTTCTCTATCATGTTTAGTTATCAGTACGTGCATGGAAGATGGCCTGAATTGCTAAATAACATGGCAGCAATAATATTCCTGCTAAACAGCCTTCATTTTGTTTCTACAGATGATATAAGAGTTTAGAAATCACAAGCATGTAGCTTGACATGTCCGCTGAGAAGGGGAATCCATAAATTTATAGAGAAGAGAGATGAAAGGCAGAGAAAAGAACTGGTGCTAGAAGTTCTTGTTGAAAATTAAAATACGACTAACGTTCGTATGTGCGGTTGCGTTCACGAAATAATATTGGAATAGAAAGTATAAAAAAATGAAATGAAGAAGGAATGAAATGAGAAAATAAAGGAAACATCATTCCATTTTTATGTTTACTAATCAATTTTTTTTTTTGAAATTGATAAAATGAAAAATAAAAAAATTATCGTGAATTTCTCGTAAAATTTTTTATCTAAACAATGAAGGATACAGACACTCATGTGGGGGCCAAAGAAACAGTTGTGGATGCCTTAATGTGTATAGCTGTTTTATAAGGATTGTTTTCGTAGTCAATTTTGTATAGTTGTTTTAGTTGTGCATCTTTTTAATGTATCTTAAAATTACATTTAGTTGCAAAGTGTATTATTCTTGATCTTTAAACATAATTGTTATAATATTTTTTTAATTTGACAAATAGTTAAATCCAAGACCTTGAAATGAGTTTGTCAATAATTGAAATACAGCATTCTTCATAAAAAAAATTTAATTATATTATTATATTCTACATCTGCTATCTTTATTTATGATTTATAGTCAAACTATTACAATTTTAATTATATTTATTTATATATATATACATCAAAGCTAATTATAAAATTATTCACTGTATCATAAAATGTTGCAGAAAGGCACAAGCTGATATATATGAAATGCTCATAATAACATAATATTCACATGATTTCGATCCAGTATCTCACTACTCAATCGAAACAAAAATGTGCTATTTGTTGGCCTTAAAATCGCCTATTTAAACATGCCACAAACTGGCCATTCCAACAATGCCAAGAGGATGAATTCCAGGTATATATAGCTGGAGTATATTTTCAATTTAAGCGCCTGTTCAGAACTCTTTTTGGACTGTTTCCTGACCTAACGAAGTGTGCACTCAACCAAATGAAGGCAAAATAAGGTCCTAAATCTAACTTGTACCTATATTAACTTTAACTTTCTGCTTTACTCATTTACTCTTTCCCCATAAACAAAAATCTTAGATCTTCTACAGTCAACCGAGTTCCTGAGCCCCCACTTTGATCTTCACCAAAAGCAGATGCAACCATTTTCCTCTTCTCCTCCTGCGAAAGTAAATCAATTTAATGCAGAACCTTGCCCCAATATGCACTCAATACAAGAAAAAGCCCTCAATACAAGAAAAGACCACTTTGATCAAGTTCTATAAAGTACACATAACTTCTGACTGCCAGCAATGCTATTAAGATTCGAGAAACAGATCAGTGACTGCAAATCACAAGACAAATGACAGACTTAGAAGATGTCTTTCAACAGAGACTTTCTACATAATAGTATAAGTTAGATACTGACGCTTGTTGTAAATTATTAAGGAACCCTTTCCAGAAAGAAGAGAGAACACAAGCACAAGGAAAGGACTCGAATGACCTTGTAATAAGAAACATATTTTCTTCAAATTAAATGCAAAAACGATGAGAACATATAAGAGGGAAGCCCTCCAGGGGGATGATCTAATATCAAAAAGCAGGGGAAGGATTATCTATGCCTACAAGGAGGAAAGAGACTTCACTTGTACCAAAAAAATGGGAAATTACATATCTAACATAACGTAGTATTATATAGCTGCGAAACTATTTAGACATATATACTAGTAGTAGTCTACCTCGGAAAGATCAAATATCCGATAGTAAATAATGGCACATTCATGATTTGAAATAAACAAGCCATGCTACATGCTAAACAATAATGAAAAAACAAAGGTGCGCAGTAGATTCTCTCTTCAAGGTCAAAATGTTCAATACATGTTACTATAATTAAGAAGCCTGTGATTCAAACTATTTTAAGCACAAGGCTATGTATATGAGGATGCACTCATGCTCCATCTAGACAAGGCAGTCTGGTTTGGAAGTAGTAACAGTAGTTTTTTAAAACACCACACAGGAGGTAACAGAGAAAACAATATAGTCCGAGTATTCTCAAAAACACATCTGTCACACTGCTATTCAAAAGAAACTGCCATGATCTATAAATACTAAAATAAAGAAAGCGATTAGTTTATAAAAATATCATCCAATAAATGATGACATTATCTGAGATGTGTAATATATTTATATATGCATATGAGAGAGAGTCTCCCCCATGAAAAACTATGTATAAATGGCGGACCCAAGAACTAACACTACACCATTAGGTTTAATCAAAATGAAAGACCCCGATTAAAACCAACATTGAGTGGATCTTTGCAATATCTCAAAGGGCATATTAATTTTGTTTATTTAAAAGGATAAACGGCAACCTCAATTTCCTTCCCCATACTTTAAGTGTTCCCCAAAATAGATCACAATTCTGCAGAGTTAGTGATAATTCTGCCAACTCATAAACAAATTTAAATTTCATGATTGCTCTAAAAATACTCGCGTTCTAGGGTTGTGATTGTGCAATGAAAGATGCTAGGTACCCCGAACTGGTACCCAAAATTGTTTCCAAATGCTTACGTGTAACATGGATAAATAGTAGCTTTCCTAAAAATAAGACGAGAACACGTGCCCACGAATTAAAATGTGCCAAATAGCATGCCACCTCATTTGGGAAAAAGTTCGTGAACCAATTCGGGGTACCTAGCACTACTCTTCTGCAATATTGCAACTGCAGAATTGATTACTGAATCAAGGAATCAGAGAAATTGCATAACGGGATTTGCAGAATCACATATTTATGGAATAGTAAAATTGCATAAGCTGCGACGGGATTGATAAAAAACTAACCAGCAACAAAGAAATCATTCAGAGAAGATAAAATTAATGTTGTACAAATATGTCTTCAATCAAAATGTTGAATAAGGGGTGATATTTTAAGAAAAGCTGTCAAGTGTCGACTAGGGTCCCATATGATGGCAAAAGTAAAGAGCTATGGATTAGGAGCTGATAATTCTGAAGAACCGAACAAAATCCAACATTCAGCCATAGATGAACACCGATTAAGAAGAAACAGCTGCTGATTTAATTTAATAAAACATAACCTGCCTCGAATGATTCTGGTTGAAAATGCAAAAGAAGACAATATGCATCATAGTTCAGTTTTAATAAAATGAAAAATCGATCTGTACTGTAGATTGCTAATTTGTGATATGAGCTAAAGCTTCTAATGGCTGTAATTAGTTCATAACCTTCTTAACTCAGGCTCATGGATTTGTGGAGTAAGGAATACAAGGTTGGGGTTAAAAGGGTTTGTCTAGATGCATACATTCAAAAGAAGTAAATGTAAATGGTGCCCATGTCAAACTTCAAAAGAAGGTTATCACATGTTATTAGATTCTCATTTGAGCCAAAGCCTATACCTAATCAAACTTCCTTGCCTCTATTCATGTCACTCATTAAACTTACCTTTAAATTAAAAAAAATACAAACAAGAACAAAAATCATCACAACATTGTCCCTGATTCTGATCGATGAAAGCGAGCTTTAGCAAGTTTCAAGTTTAAGAAAATTATTCATAACCTTCTTAACTCAGGCTCATGGATTTGTGGAGTAAGGAATACAAGGTTGGGGTTAAAAGGGTTTGTCTAGATGCATACACTTCAAAAGAAGTAAATGTAAATGGTGCCCATGTCAAAAACGGTAATATTCATGTTTATCTTGTTCTTTTCAAAAGAAAATCAGTAATCAGTAATTATTGTCTATCAAAAGGTTTGCTTAATGAAGCAGAAGATAGTATTATCACCTCTTTTTGCTAGGTAGATATTATTAACGCTTTGAAAGTGCAAAAGAAGATAGAGCATATATAAAAGGTACATACCTGAAGAGCTAGAATTCGCTCTTCAACTGTGTTTTTGACAGTGAGTCTTGAGACGGTAACAGGTCGAGTTTGTCCGATTCTATGGGCACGATCAATAGCTTGGTCTTCAGTAGTTGGATTCCACCAAAGATCAAGGAGGACTACATGAGTAGCAGCAACCATGTTGAGACCAAGGTTACCGGCTTTTAATGACATCAGCATCACTGTCACCTGAAATTTACATAAACAGACATAAGTGGGACTACTTAATCGATTATAATGATATGCACCAAACCCAAGTTACGTGATATGTTGCCAACAGGATTTCCATTTTAAAGCATTTCAATATAAAAATAGTTCGAAATCCATCAGACTGGAGGTGCTCCATAAAAATCATTACAAACATTATGGAACTTACCATTTTTTTCAAAATCATGTTAAGTTTATATTTCTCACAACAGCAAGTATATCAAAATATTTTAGATCTCATTTACCACTAATTTGCACATTTCACTACTCATAATCAGTCTCCTAAGACTTGCCATACCAGATGAGTAGGATATCTTGATATAATTTTCCAGGTATTATTCACATTATTTGGTGCAAAAATTCATAAGGTGCCAGCCAATAGTTTTAAGTACTTCCACAAAATCACGATGCATGAGAGCAACCAACAGGTATCTTAGAAACAAGTCCACATGATATAACAACACAGTATATGCACCTAGAAGGGATAAGAGTCCAACCTCAGGATCATTGTTGAATTCTTTGACAGCCTTGTCTCTTGCCGATAGTGTCATTGTACCGTCAAGTCTCCTATACCTTAGAGCAGACTGGTTTAATGAAATTTCTACCAAGTCCAACATGCCTGTCCACTGAGAAAAAACAATAGCCTTTTTTGGTGCTTCAGTTTGTGCATCTGACCATGCTGTTGTGTTTGTAACTTTTACAACACTACAAACTGAATCGCATGTTTCCTTTCCTCGAGATGATGAAGCACTCTGTCCAACTTTACCATGTAGTTGTAAACACGCATAATTTGATTTACAATGAGACTGAAGAATCTCCATGGCAGCTTTAATTTTTGAAGAGTTATACCCACTCTCCAAAATTAAAGATGTTTTCGGCTCAGACGGGAGACTAACATCAAGATGATCATTTCCATATAAACAACTCCTCAAGGTGGCTTTAGAGAATACCAAATCAGGACCAAGCAGTTCCTTGCACTCATGTGAAGGACATGTATTTTCATCTCCCCTTAAATTATCTGATACACACTGATAGCAGAAAACATGCCCGCACATAGTAACAATTGCATCCTCAGGTGGATCCTGTAGATTTATCATAGATCTTTCACATTAAGCACTCAATTTAAAGGTACCAGGAGATAACTAGTATGAAATATTAAAATCGAAACTGTTACAACAAAACCTTACCACCAAGAATTAGGTCATTTATCAACGGAATCACCTCAACAGTGATGATGAAAATGCAGATCGTACAGAAATTATCATATATCCTGATTTATGTTAACCAATTACACAGATTATGTATTGTTGAGGTCTACGTTTTGCACGAAGAGGTTAATAATTTTCCATCTACTTCGAGCTTAGGATGCAAAAAGTTCTTACTCTAAAATATTGCAACTTAAGCGAGGTGATATCCTTATATCTGTAGGATTGAAGAAGAGGCTAATCAGATAAAAGTTCGGGCTACATTTTGACGAGAGAGGAAGTGAAATCTTTGTTGCTAGATGGTTCTGTTAAGTCACTGCTGTTTTGCTGTCTATTAGTGCTCGTATTATCATTCAAACCGAGGGGAAGAGACTATGCTGCTGCTATTATTGCAAACGTACTATTTCTCAACCCTAAAGGTGGGATGAAATAAACTGATCTATATACTGCATTTAAAATAATCTTTTCCTCAATTTCCACCACAAATGTAGGTGACTTTAATACTACGCATCAACAAAACCCTGTCTCGCCACTAATCATAATTCAATTTCACCTGGGCACTGAAGAGTCCAACCTACACAAATTTTAAGGTCAATGGTCCTCCTTCCTTTTCCTTTTGAAACTAACAAGGCTATCTATTATATCCTTCCAGGAAGAATATTTGGTCTATCACAAGTACTTCTTGCCTTGTCTTAATATTAAACAAATATTAGAAATGCCAAACACTGATTGTTCGCAGGCTTGATGCGTCAACATTTGATTTTATTAGTTCATAAACAATATGCTATGGTGTTTACTACAATTTGACACCAGAAGAGCTTCCCCACAGTTGTCCAAGAAAATATGCATAATTGAACACCACGAGGATATGTGTGAAGAACGAATTTGAGGCAGACACACAGGAAAAAGGATTAGACCCATAAGAACTCACATTACACACACAACAGATAGCTGAGGAAGTATCCAAGTGCTTCATTAAATTAATTAGCATATCTCTCGGGAGGTTTTTCCCTATCTGCACTGAATCTCTTCCAATGGATTCAGAACTGAAGCCCTTAACAAGCAGTGGGTGATCACAAGCCTGACGAAGGCGCAGAAGCATCAATAGAATATTTGCGTAATTTTGATTTAAAGTTCCAGCAGCAGCATAAGCCTGCAGAAAAACCATATTAGACTAGGATACTTTTTCTTTAAGGACCAGATAGTCCCAAGACTCAAGAGGGTATCTCAAAGTAATTCAAATATGGGCCCTGACATGTAGTGCAGGACCCAGATAACCATGCTGCTAAAATAAAATCCGTAAATGGGAAAACACATTAGTAAGAGATAAAACAGGCAAACATTCGGAATAATTTTAAATTGTGCACTTCTTAGTCATTTTAAATTTCCATCATATGATAATAGCCATAGCTGCAGGAAACATTAGGATCCCACAGATACAACTGTAGTACAAGCCTGTCTGATACTTAAGGGGTAGACATAATCTATAACTAAAAAATATAGCAAATACATTATCAAATGTAGGCCATCGTTCCCTAGCAAATATCATAAACCTTATGTATACCTGTATCCTTTATTTATTTGTATTATTGTTTCTAACTAATCTACTGACTATTTTTATTGTTTATAAGAGAGCTGGAATAATAATTAAAAAAAACCTTAAAATTTTAGTTACTGGAAAATAGCAAACATGCTATTCGAGATACTCATCTTTCATCGTTAAGTTCACAGACTTCTCTCAGCCAACCAGTAAAAAGATTTTGCTAAATAATTACACAAGGCAAAATGAGACAACACAAGTGCGAATGTTCGGCTCAGTTATCCTTCATCATGGGGGACGTTCTCCTTCGCAGTCATAGATATAAAAAAACCCCAGCAAAGACTGGCAAACAGGATCCAGAAAATATATAATGAGATTACTGAAGGCAACAATATACTGCAGTGACCTCAAATTTAGTGTATTTCTGGTGAATGTTTGATTAGTTGACATTTAAAAGAGGATGCATAACTTGCAAAAGCATATACCTTGAATTGAGAGAGTGAATTAGCTTCGAGTTCCCTATAGAAATCTCTCTCCTCTTTAGAGAATTCCGACTGGATCAAGTTTATTGTTTTTCGTGGTAATCTAATTATTGGCTCTCCGTCAATAAATGTACCTAGACCAAAAAAGGGCGCTTATTAAAACCAGGCTACAGAACTAACTCAAGATAAAGATTATAACAAAAGAATTTTATCAGATGTAAATGCCTGGAAAAAGTTAAGGGCTATTCTCATCAAGTATAGGAATCTGCATCAACTTGAAGAGAATAGGCAGTAAACTGAAGTAAACAAAAACATATTCACCTTTTGTCCGACGAAGCATTACAGCCCTCAACACGGCATAGAGCTTCTTATAACCCTGCACTGAATCTCTAGATATAGGGTTCTTCAATGTTGTACAAAATGATTTATGGGTAGTATACGGATCATATTTTAGAAATCTGAAATAACTAAACAAGTCATCAATTGTATTCTGTATAGGTGTTCCAGATAAGCACCATCTTGATTTTGCTTTGAACCCAGCACAGGCTCTAGCCACTTGAGTTCTATGGTTTTTAATTGTTTGAGCTTCATCTAATATCACCCTAAGCCAACGTACTTTTGCAAGAGTGCCGCAATCACTATCAATACTTGAGCTGTCAATTCCTTTCCTAGCCTTCTTGCGTTTCTTACTAGCATGAGTTTTCTGCTTACGCTTGTTATTACCAGAAAAGTCAGAAATCAAACCGCAGTTCTCCATATTTTTCTTATTCTGATCCTCATCATCACCTGAAGTTGGCGGAACCTCATTAGCAACAATAGCATATGTTGTAACAACCACATCGTATTTTGCTAGTTCGACAGGATCCTTTGTCCTACTACTACCATGATAAATTAAAACACTAAGTTTAGCTTCCTCAGCAACTTTTTCTTCCAGCTCCCTGGCCCATTGTCGAAGCACACTTGCTGGACACACAACCAATGTGCCTGCTTGCGGCCTTCTTGATTGGATATTCCGAGTCGAAGTACTTGCTTCTGGAATCAGTATGAGGTCACGAGAGTCTTCATCCTGCTTAACTTCCTCAAGAGCATTGGTGGCATTCTCCTCATCATCATCCAAATTCAAGGCTTCAGCCATCTGCTGGCTTACGTCTTCTGACTTTGACTTTGACTGCATCAATTTCTGATATTGTATAAGAGCAATCATTGAGATGGTCTTGCCAAGGCCCTGTCAGGTAAAAAAAATGTTAAACTGGGTTAAACTCAAGGGGAGAAAAATCCATTCAGGATCATGCAAGTTCCTAAAGATTTTACTAAATAAAAAACCTGGTCATCGGCTAAAAAACCACCCGAACAACAATAGCTTTTTTCTTTCTGAAGCATCCATGCCAATGCAATTTTCTGTAATATACGATATTTTGTGCTCAGAAGTATGAGGTCTATAAAATTTAAATTGGAAACGTAAATTATATAAATAGGAATAGTAACCTGGTGCTTAAGAAGGGACACTGATAAAAGACCATCAGGAAGAGAAGCTTCAGCTTTAGGCTGGTTAAGATCCTACACACAAATTGAACATGACTAGATTGTTAGTATTTTCATTGCAGGTTGCCATCAACTTCAAAACATGTTTCATAAAATATTATGTAGCAAACAAATTTTGGCGTTGACATGAAATCAGTTCAGTAACATCCTTGCAAAGTTGACTGGACAGCTCAGAACGGTTCAGATAGTTCTATTCTACGAATAGTCAGTTCCAGTCACTAGTTTTCCTTTTGTCAAAACAACATAATAATATACGCCCAAATATATCCCTCCTTGACATAGATAATGGATTCAATTGGTGGCACCTTTTTTAGAAATCTACAACACATAATTTAATTAGATCCCAAAACTCACAGCTCCAAGATCTTTTCTAATTCACTTCCAATGGGATGGGGTCACTCTATCTTGAAAAAGAAAATGAGACGTATCATGGAATTTTAAATAGAAAAGTCATATGAATAAATGAGTTGGGAGAACATCTGTAGAGGTATTAAACATATGGCATAGTATACCATATGCTATAACTGAAACATGTTGGTTGGACAGAACAATGTACAAGAAACTTAGAAAATATAGTCATCGACTCATGACCATGGGTGTGTTGATGGCAGGCAGAGATGACATAGCAGCATCATGCTTTAGCGGAATCATTCATTCAGAAATATTAATTCGATAACTGAACTAGTTCTCTTCTTGTAAAAAGAAAAGTGATGGCACTATAATGAGTTCTTGATGACATAAGTTGATTTACTTGAGTACCTGCAATGCTGCCTGATAGATTAATCTCTCATCGTACTCGCCATATCTTTCTCCGCCAGCGCCAGAACGAAAACTAGGATCAGCAGAGGTGGTGTAATGAGCAGTTGAAGGAGATATCCTTGGCATAAGAGGTTTAGGTGATATCAGACTTCCATTTTTATCATACATAAGTACGTCATCATCACATCCCCCGCCTAATTGGTTTTTCACATGGTTTGAGATACCCTGTGCAGGATAACTTCTAGCATAAGCTTCACGCATATGACTGCTGCCCAAGTTTCCTACTAAGTTATTCGAGACATGTGGCATTAAGGATGGGGGAAGGCTTCTTTTAGGGACCTGACCGTATAAGTGTTGTCCATTATCTGTATCAGAAAGAAAAGAAATTTCATTGTGGTCATTTTGAGATTAAGTAAATCCGAGTCTCCAAAATCATGACATTTTACAGGGTGACTACCATGTGATGAGCTTCCATTGGGATTAGATGTTTGAAAAGGAGCTTTTACAGACCGCCTGCCATGATCTGTGGAATCTATAAAGGTCAGATAATTAGTAACTGATAAATAATCCTTTAAACAGTCAAAAAGAAGACTTGTCAGTTAAACCTGTTCCAACGTGATTCTGGCAACCAGGATTTGATACATTTCTGTTAGAAGTAGAGACCCTAAAAGTATTCTTATGAGATGGACCGCCATTAGCTGCACATTGAGTACAATACATAAAAAAAAAAAACAGTAGACTCCGCTGAAATGCCACAATAAGCCCATTTGTTCTATTTTTTAAATAAACAAGTAACTATTTTCTACCTGCAGAGCTTGTGGCAGCAGAATCAGCCCATGACGGTAATCGCCTAAGAGGAGCAGAAGTAACAGAATCATCAACAAAACATTCATCCGCTTCCAAATCCCAACTATCTGACGACGAACTAATATCTATAGTTTCATTTGCCATTACTAACCCTTCCTTCACAACTTTCAAATCAGAACCTTCCTACAAATCAGTAGTTCACAATCATAAACCTCTAATTACGCAACAGCATAATCCAAACAACACGACGAAACACAAACACTACAAACCTCTAGTCGAGAATTCCATGGAACTACACTATAAACCAATCCAGTCAACAAAGAGACACATCTCCGTGTGAGATAACGAATAGGATTGTCATGATCAGGCATCTAAACAAACAGCATACCTACTTTCCTCACACAAATACACAAATCAAGTATTAAAAACAGCATAATTGACCTGTAATTCATACGAGATATTGACAATTTTGCGTAAGATACATAAAAAAATTGAGTAATAGAGATTAAAATATGAAATGAACAGTAATTCAAATATCGTAAATAAGAATGATTAGAAACCTGGAATGATTGGATTGGAAGCGAGCATAAGCAGAAGGGTGGAGTAAATAAAAAGAAGCCCTAATTAATATATGTTTTGTGAAGTAGTATAAACCCCGAGAAAAAAGGGGGATTAGAGGCAAGTGGGGGATTGTTTGGGCTTCAACTTCCAAGGTTGCGTGCTGCTGCGGTCGTCACCACCCTACTATGTAGTCGGGTTTAAGGTTGGTTCTAATTCGACCCACCCGGATCCAAACTTAGACTCGATCAAATAGGCTTCACTCCGCTTAAATTCGTTACTAAAATTGAATCAAATATATTATCGAACTCGATAAAAGCGCATAAGCTTGACTTGTTAAATAAATTCAAACGACTTGGCTTGAGCTTCATAACCTTTTTTAATAAATAAATAAATTATTTATGTGTTCGTTAGTTTATGTGTCAACACTAATTTAAAAAAGTTATAATTACAAATTAACTTGATATTTTTATGTATCATGTGCACTTTAAGTTATTATTACATTTAGTAAATTTTATATTTAAATAGTTTTAATATTAGATTACGGTATATTTAATTATAATTTCTTATAATTAGTTTATAGGATTATTTTTTGTTATAATAATTATTTTTTAGTTATTAACTCCTTTTCATTTGCAAAGTTTAAAAGTGTAAAACTTACATGTTTAATTTTTTATTAAAAATTTTAGTTTGAGAACGTGAGAAGAAATTTTGAAGTCTTGATAATAAAAACATGACTTTGTTATAATATCATATGATATACATTACTACTTCGATTAATAGTTTGACCGGTCATTAGCCAATGCATCAACTAATCAATTGTTCACTTTTTTACTTTTACAAATATATATACTTTATAGAGTTATTAAATACAACAACAAAATGATAATATCATAGTATGCAACATTGTCTTTATATTTCAAACATAATTTATAAAATTATTAATAACTTTTGGTGTGCATGTTTTTGAAAATAAAAATCATATATGTCCCCAGTAAAAAACGTTCACATTTTATTATATTTATTATCTTGTATTACCTAAGATACATAATTTTTAACGAAAATAAAATAAATTCATAAAATATGCATAAATAGATGAGGTTAAAATATTATTTAATTGATTGAAAAGTTAAGTATCGAAATCATTAACTACGCTATTTCGAAAGTTTATTATCTACTAAAATGGGGAAAAAAAATTCCATGTTAAATTTGAAAATGAAATAAATAATTGGATAATATTTAACAAACTAAAGTCGGAACTTGAAAACTTGATAAACTTGTACACCCTTAAAAAATTAATAACTCAAAAACTCGTTAAGATTTTTGACTTTAACATCCATATACTTTACATAGTTACAAAATTACAACAATAAGATGGTAATATGGTAGTATGCAATATTGTTTTTATTATTTTATATATGATTCATAAAACTATTAATGACTCTCGATGCGGCGCTGCCTATTTTAAAAATAAAAATCATATTTGTTCATAGTAAAATACTTTCACATTTATTATTGTTATTATCATCGTGTATTATTTAAGAAGCATAATTTAACAAAGATAAAAATGCATCCATAAAATATGTAAATGGTTAAATCCTTTCTTGATCATTCATATTTCTCATACGATTCATAATATACTCGAAAGACACTTTTATCATTACATAGTCAAAGGTAACTTTTAATGTAATCAAAGTATATTAATTCTCGTATAGAATTATAATAATTTTCAAGTCTATGGACCATTACATAGAATTACTTATGGATCATTACATCATTATCAATGTTCTAAAATTTAAAAATCGGCATTATTCGGTAGAGGGACCTTTCAGTGATTAATCGGATAATCGGATTGATTAATCGGAATCAATTTAATTAATTGAATAATAATATTTAATTTTATTTATATTTCATCAAGTTGCCATAAGATTTACAAAAAATAATCATACATGATTATTTTAATATCGATATTTAAGTGGTAAGATTTATAAAAAAAAAAACTTACAAATCACTAGTTCATACATGATATTTAAGTGATTTATGACTAATGATCGCTACTTATTACTTACTCCCTATGTTTCTTTTTACTTGTCATTTTAGAAAAGTTTGCCTTTCGAGTTTTATTAGTCGTTCTCTATAATCTAGGTGGACTGGAGTATCACCTTATATATTATTTATATTTTTCATGTATTTACTAAAGACTATTTTACCTAGAAACTTTGAACAGTCATAATAGTATTTATTATTCTACGACTTCATCTCTATATATCTACCCCTAACCAGGACATCTAGAGCATTATATATATATATATATATATATTCTAGATTTCTATCTCCATGGATGAAGAGAAGAGTAAGAAAGTTTTATAAAAAAAAGAAGAAAATGAACTTTATGTCAAAGAAAATGTTTCTCATGTCAAATCAGTGAAAGATTCTGCTGCAAAAGCCATTCAAGAGGAGGTGATAGCAATGTCAGCCATATATTTTTCATGTATAACATCATTTTTGAAGCAGAAACAAAATGACGATGAAGGGAATAGTTTAAAGAAGAATGGGGTAGCTCCTAAACAAGAAAACAAGCATGAGGTGCATTTCAAAAAAAATATGGAGTATGAATTTAACTTGAATGAGCTTCCAAAATAATGTAGGAAAATGTAAGAATATTTATGCATGTGTTTTTATTATTAAAATTATATTGATTGTGCCAAGTTTTAAATTTTATATGAATTTTTGATTCCATGATATTTAATTAATTGCTAAATTAATTGTCCTTATATTTAAAATTATTACTGCATGTTTTATTACAATTTTATACCAATTTTTATAATCAAAATTAAAATCAATCAAACTTATTTTATATATTAGAACAAACAAATAATCATACATATATTAATATAAGAATTTTATAAATTTGTTTGTGCAGGCATTTGGTTCCAAAAAAACATGTGACAGAAGCATGCAAGTTTTTTCTTTTAAATCTAATGACATGTAGGTTAGTTTTTTAAAAAAGAAAGATTCACGTGTATCATATAAAGAATTTATATAATTCTAATATTATGATAACAAATTCATTAAAAAAAATTAAACTGAGAAGTCAGAATTAGTGTTTTCTTCAAAAACCAGCATTATATTAGAGCATCTCCAATGGAACAAACCCTTTAGCTAAATTATCTATGTGGCATCTAGATGGCATTTTTGAAGAATATGTAAAAATTTAAGTACTCCAACCATGTTACCCCTTAGCAAAAAATATAAATAATCATATTTGGTTGGCTATATTTGTTGAACCATCAAACCCCTTAGGTATAATTTTAGCTATCACAGTTATACATAATAGCATTGGAGTATACACCCTTCCCTTTAGGTAAAAATTTACATGATTATTATTTTATCATATTTTAGCTAACAATTTCTGTTTTCACCCTTGGAGATGCTCTTAATTAATAAACAAAATAGTCCAAGGCAGTACTAGTGCGAGTAACTCATATATTATAGTTGAACTTTAACAGACACAACTTGAAACACTCTACAATAGAGCTAAAGCATTTCGAACAAGTTGCGTGTCACATTTTATCCTCAAGGGTAAACGTGCACGTCTCCTCAGAGCATCCTTACCAATATGTTTAATGTTGTAGTTATTGCCACCTTTCCCCTCTAGAACTGATTTCATACACAAATATAGGCTTAAAAAATTCAGATTTTGTAACTGAATAGGTTTCAAAGGCCTTTTCGACTCCACTAACAAGCTCATCAATTGTCTTAGATGCTTCCTTATACTTCAAAGATTGAATAGCCCTAAAAAACCCAAAGTCTAATACATTTAAATCTGGAGAATTTGGAGGTTGACACATTATCTTTATGTTGAGGCCATATTGTTGTGCTGCTTGACAAAATTCTGGGTCACTAGGATCAATATGTGTCCTTGCATTTTTGTTAGGTCCCAATATGTTTGTAGAAGGGGGGGGGGGTTGAATACAAACTATACCGTTTTCTCGAATTAATTGCGGAATAAAATTGAAACAAGGTTCAAGTTAAATATAACTTATATTAAACTTGAAGGGTGTTACAAATAAGGTAC
>PHNY01153967.1:0-14839 GCA_003724115.2 Anethum foeniculum
TCCTCTCAGCAACATTTTTTTAACTATAACAAAGACATGGGCAAATCCGTCTTTTCACAATCAATAAAATTACTCACCAATTTTATCCCCCTGTTCTGCTATTATATAGATAAAGGATGTATGCTTCAGTATAGACCTATTGATGGTCTGCTTGGTTTTTACAAGTACACTCTTTTATAGGGTACAATTACTATTTTTTTGGTTCACTAATTTCTCTTTATGATTATCAGCTATATGTTTGATTCTTGGTTTATATAGGAGTCCTTTTTAGTCCTTTTTATCAGCTGCAGTGCCGGAATTACAAGCCAAGGTATGCAATGAATTATTTGTTTGCACTTTTTAAATAAATATAATTTGTAGCATTATTAGACATTTTATAGTGGAATTTGTTGCGATGTTCAAAATTTTATATAGGATTTGGCTCTCACAGAAGTACCAAATATAATATTTCTGATTTATAATCAGCTGGGGTAAGTTAAAGATTGAAACTTTATCTAAGAAGATATTCTCTGACACATTAGTTGTCCGTCTCTACACTTTTTAGGTAAATATTATACAACTAATAGATAGTCATTTTAATTTGATGCAAGGGAAACAAAGGCACATATGGAGTCTTACTCTATAGACCACCGGGTACTGGAAAAGACATTGTTGGCAAGGGCAATGGCGCATCGTACTAAGTATACTTTTTCCACAGTCTCTGGTTCTGAATTGGTCCAGGCTCCGGAAATATATTGGTGAAGGCTTTCGAAGGGTTAAAGAACTTTTGGTTATGGCCATGTCTGTTTGACGCACTTCAATAATACATTGCAACTACTGTACAATAATATCTTTTTGGACAACTTAAGTTCTTCTGACTCAACAGTCTTTTTGACAAAATTAATCTTATTAGGATTTGTCCTGTCAGATGAAGGTACATATTTAGCAGTTCTAGCAGTATTATCAACATGAGTTGTTTTATTAAATTTAGGCAGAGAATCATAAAAATTATGATACAATTCATGATAGGAACTACAAGTATAAATAGAATGCCAACTGCTACCACACTGAAAACAAGGATTTTGTGGTTTATAAAACACTCCTCTACTCCTAACATCAGACTTAGGAATTGCAGTTTTCTTTTTCTTACTTCTCCTGCAATCAATAGCAAGATGATTAGAATTACTACAATTAAAACAAGTTTTTTTAGAAGCATCAGGAATAAACTTGTAATTGTTTGCCTTAGAAATAGCCTGTTTTCCATTTCTGTTTCTTTTAGGACCTTTTACTTGAGGTTGATCAGTAACCTCAGATATTTTCTTTTTCAACTGTCCTTTTGACAAAAGTCCTACATTCTTTTCCTTTTTAACAGGTTTGTTTATTTCCTTGTTCTACTTTTTCTCTAGTTTAGGAATAAGCTTCTTTTCCTGAGGTGCAGAGGTTGGACCCTTCTCAAAAGTAGATTTGGGTTCACTAGATCTTGAAGCAACAAAATTAATAGAAGTTTTAAGTATTATTTCATTTTCAGTATCAACATCTTTACTTTAATCTACATATCCAAGACATTCTCTCCAGTTCTTTTTACTAATCATGACATATACCTTTTTACCTGAGTTAGTCCAAGTTTTAAAGCTTTTTCTTTCATTTTCTAAGGCCTTCTCTAGCAAACTGTATTTAGATTGTATTATCTTGTCTGTATGTTTAACCTTTTCACATTCCTTTTGAACTTCATTCATGTTCACTAAAGCAGACTCTAACTATTTATTTCTTGATTTTAGTTCCTCAATTTCTTTTAATAGCCTATCATTCTCTATAGTCTTATTCTTAAAGTTTCCATGAAGTGTCTTAAGAAAAGATTTTAACTCAAACATGTTATCAAAACCAAAGAGTGAGGTTGATACCTTTGCATCAGGAGCATCAGTGTTCTCAAAGCTAGCCATCAGCGCATAGCTTGTTTCTTTATCTTCTGAATCAGTAGAGTCCATCCAGTCTCTGTTAGAAGTGATCAAAGCTTTGATTTTGCCTTTATCATTCCTTGCCTTCTTGCACTCAGTAGCAAAATGACCAACTTTATCACAGTTGTAGCACTTTATCTTGGATCTGTCTACCTTTCCAGATTTGAAGTCCTTGCCTTCTCCTTTACCAAAAAACTTCTTGTCTCCACCAGAGAACTTCTTCCTGAAATTTCTGTTCTTTTGAGATTTCCTGAACTTCATCCTGTTTAAACCCTTAACTATCATAGCAGCCATTTTTATGACATCAGGATCAGCCATGTCTACATCAGTATTAGAATCAGTATCATTATCAAGATTTGATGATGAGTCATCAGTATCTGATTCTGGTTGATAGTTCTTCTTTCTTGAGCTTTTAGTCCTAACATTTGAAGGTTTAACATTTGCATTCAAAGCAACCAACTTTCCTTTGTTGCTCTTTCTTTCCTTTCTCTGTTGAACCTCCAAGTCATGAGTTCTAAGCATTCCATAGATTTCATCCAATGAAATCAAATCTAAATCATATTGATGCCTTATGATTGAGGTTTGAGTTTCCCACTCTTCATTCAACGCCCCTAGAAACTTTGTGATAGAATCTTCAAGATCATACACCTTTCCCACTAATGATAGATTTTCAGCAAAGTAAGAAATCTATCATAAATATCAGTGAGACTCTCATCGGCTTTAGCCTCAAAGTGTTCATATTCCTGGATGAGAACAACTCTTATGTTCTTCTTGATAGACTTTATTCCTTGACATTGAGTCTCTAATGCATCCCAGATCTCCTTTGCAGTTTTGCAGGAAATAACCCAGTTTGACATTACAGTGTCAAGACTGTTATGCAAAATATTTCTTACCTTTGCATCCTTAAGAACAGTAGCTTTATCCTCAGTAGTCCATTCCCTATTTCCCTTCAATTGATAATGTTCGGGAACAGTATCAGTTCCAGGCACTAGCTTTGGTGGTGTATGTGGTCTATCATTGATTACATATAGATAATCAGGATCTGCAACTTCTAAGTGCATCAACATTTTCACCTTCCATGTTGGATATTCAGTTCTCTTCAAAATGGGAATTTTAATGCTTTCATACTTATTCAGAGACATATTCAATCATTTCTGATATTACTTTATCAGTTTGCTCTGATACCACTTGTTGCCCAGTAAGATATAATTATTTAAGGGGGGTTGGATACAATTGTATAAATGTTTCGAACAAGTATGAAAATATAACAGTTTTTATATATCTGATAAAAACTGTTACAAACTCTCTCAAGAAATACTAATGTTCTTGAGTGCTGCTAGGTCATACAATACTCGAGTTAATCACCAAAATGTGATGACCTATACTGTGTTTATATAACACACAACTACAATATCAATTCTCAGATATGCCCTATCAATTACTAACTGAAAACAATACATATCTTGAACTGAATACTCAAAGTCCTATAACTCAGGCGCTAATGATAATCTGTCCCTCAATTTAAGGAACATAATCGATCTTCAACTGCTGACTGCTTTGAAATACTGATGTCCTTCAAATATTGATGACAAGTCAAACTCTGATGACCTATCAAATACTGATGACAAGCCAAACTCTGATGACCTGTCAAATACTGATTACACCAATCAGCAGCAACTCCCGAGCATCTCCTGATCATTGACAATCAGCATCTAACAATCTCCCCCAATTTATGCTTTGTGTAATAAAGCAAAAATTCCATTCTCAATGATGCCAAAAACAATCTTCAAAATGTACATGGAGTAAAATAGACTTCAGAATTTAAACCTGAATCTTCAGATAAAAGATATTTGCTTCCAGGAACTTCTTTAGTCTTTCTTCTTCCTTTTCTTGTAGGACTTTGACAAGCTTTTCTTTTAACTGCCTCTTCTCTTCAGTGTCATCCCCCAGCCGATATATGGATGATCTCAATTTAGGAATAGGACTAATACTTATATCAAGATCACCAATCAACATGAAGCTATATCCAACATCTTCATGATCAGGACTGAAAGACAATTGAGGACTGTTAAGAAATGTCTTTATGACAGCAGCTCCCTTTTTCATTTCTACCTCTTGTCCTAGGTAGTTCCTGTACATAGGAATGTAATCACCATTATATTTACCATTCCTGTTCAGAGTTGTTCTCCTGATAGCGTCAAGTATCAGAGAAGACCAATTCTTGTTGACTTCATTTTCAACTCTGAGAAGATAATGAACATACTTCAGCTAAGTCATATACTTCATTAAAAGTTGCTGTAATGTCAACTCTTTCACTGCATCGCCCTTCATAAAATACAGAATTTTCTCCTTAGCTTTAGCACCATCAAAATTGTTAAGAACAATCTTCACAGCTTCAAGCTTTTCAAGGTGTGAAGGAGAGACATTTTCACCATCCTTATCTGTCAGGGAATTTTCTTCAAGAAACTCAGGTTTCAGGGTTTCCATTTCAGAGTGACCAACACCTCCTCTGGTATAAGATTTTACCATCTTCATCCTCTGATAGCATTCTACCCAGGTGGGCACTTTTAGATATTTTTCAATATCTTCCTCTTCAGTGTCCATACTTTCAGATACAGAACTCCTTATACCTCTAGAAGCAAAGTTAATATGTTTGAACCCTTTAGGATATTTAAAAGTGTTAACATGCTTCCACTTTTTATCATTTTCTCTGATGGGAGCATAACTTGTAGGTAACACATGAACTTGTCTTCTTTTATCATACCATATATGTTTCACTGACTTTAAAACATTCTACAAATACACATCACTTGCTAAATCAGCATTTCTTCTGACAGCTTCTTCTTCTGCATCTACTTCTGAATTATGAGAATCAATCACAGTAATGAGAATCAACTGATTAATTAACTTGAATACATCTTCATGAGTATCAGAAATAGCTTTCAGTTTTTCAGTATCAGGGTTTATATTTGCATCAGTATTTGTATTAGAATCATCACTTTTATCAATATCTGCCTTATCAACTTGAGCAATGTCAGTGATTGATCTTTTGTTCCTTTCAGTAGCACCACTATATCTCCCTTGTCCAGCAGAAGTAACTTTAGAAGTTGACTGTTTATATTGAGCATCAGTGATAACTGTAGTATCAGTAACTGGATTGTTATCACCATCATCATCAGGATTTCCATCCTTAGCTTGAATAGATTCAGGTGTACATTTTATATCAGGTACCTTCTCCCCCTTTTTGGCATCAGGATTTGAAAGAAGAGAAAGAATAGCATCCAGTTTATCATCCATTTTAGACACCCTGGTTTCCAGAGTAGAGAACTTAGATTCCAGAGTTTTATGCAATTTTTCCACATCTAAAATAGCATTCCTGATATTATGCAGATCAGTGGCAGTAGGTGCATGAGTCATAAATTCACTCATTTTGTCCTTGACAGTCTCATGAGACTGCTTCATATTGAATTTGGATGAAGAACCAACGTTGGATTTAAGAGAAGCTTCAACAGCAGCCTTTATATGAGCCTATTCAGAATCATCACCATCACTATCATCATCAGAATCAGAACCTAACTTGTTATCAGGAGCAGCTGAAGAATCTTTCATTACAGCTTTTCCCTTAACAGGATCTTTAGGTTGTGGTTCCTGATCCTGATGTGGCCCTGGAACAACAAGTAAAGTGAACACCTAAATCTCTCTGTTCTTTTCAAGTGATCTCATCACTTCTCACTCATATATTACTGTTGAGAGTAATATTTTTCTCACTAAGAAAATTATAAGTAAAGAAAAACTTATAAAAATCTTTTCTCAAAACTACCTCTCCTTTTGCCAGTATAGGAGACTGCCACTCATAAAGCTCTAAATATTTTCACACAATCTCATAGAAAAGCATTTAACACAATATGCAAAGAAATAAGAGATGGCAGAGAGGAGTATCATGCTTGTCATATAAATAGGGGTAACCTTAGACAAAGAGACTATTTATAATCATACAAACATATAAAACTTGAGAGTAGTAGAGAAAGCAATACCTGAAGTGGGTTCCTCAAATGGAACACAAGTAGTAGCTGTATCAGTGTTTGGTATAGCATCAGGAGTTGCTAAGACATCAGGATGTAAAAAATGACCTGCATCAGTATTTTGAACTGATGGTTCTTATGGAGCCTGAGGTATTGAAGCAGCGTCACCCTTTTTAGGTGAAGGTTCTCGTGGACTTCCCTAAAAAATAGGATCATTAATGACTTCATCCACTTTCTGTAAAATATCCTGATTAGCATTTTTGTCCTTTAACAGTTGCCCAGTATCAGCTAACAGACCTCCTTGAGCAGTGTTTGGATTTATCTGATCAATCTGGTTGTCTGCATCTTCCCATTGAAAAGATGGTTCTTGTGTGCTGAAAACCTTTGCAGATGACAGAACTTTGGTTTTATTTCTTGTGAAGCTAAGTTATGAGCCACCTTTTCTTTTCTTTTCAATAGTTGGCTCAGCTGAAATGGAAGCATCAGTAGCAAGAATAGAAGTATCGGTATTTGCAACTGTTGGCTTCATTAATTTGAACTTAGACCCTAAGGTCACAGTTTCATCATCTGAGCTGGATTCATCCTTTAGCTTTAGTCTTCTTCTTTTTCCAGTATTCTCACCTACTTGTTTCTTCTCACTCACACTGGGTGCAGCCCTTTGAACACGCTATAAAGTGGATATAGGTTTCTTTGCTAGCTGTTTTCTTGTTACAACTAATGCCTTTTGAGAAGCATGAGAGGTAGGTGATTTTGTAGTGAGTTGAGATTTCTGTTTGGTAGAAAGAATGCTTGGGGTAGGAACAGGATGGGTAGTGTCATGTTCCATAGCATCAGAAAATGGTACAAAGGTGCCAACATCAGGATTTGCTTGAACTTGTTGAGGAGTAGGTCTATTTCTTAACAGAAATTGCCTGACCTCCTGGGGTATAACAGCTGGTCCTGAGAACCCATTCTTGTTATCCCTACTAAAGTGATCCTTAATAGCTTTGTCAGCGATTTTAAAAACAGGAAGGAGCTCATCATTTTCAAACACAGCATTAGGGCATAAATAAGTAAAAATCAATTGGAAAAATCTAGTATACCCTATTACTCCTGAAGCATCAGTTTTCTTAGAAATTAAATACTGAAGAATAGTATTGTCATAATCAAAATTACTAGAGTAAATCAGAGAATACCCAATTTTAAGAGAAACTGATGGAAGAGCGTCAAAATTTGTGATTTTATTCAGGAAGCATCTGTTGATACAGTCAAAGAAGAAGTTCCATTCTCTCTTCAACTTTGTCCTGAAAAGACTCCCAATCCTGGTAGGTTCACCATTGTAGCCCAGAGCCCTTAGCATTTGAAATAAACTCTCATTCCTAAAAGTGTCAGAAACACCATTAAGGGCTGGAAGCCTCAAGGAAGCAACTATAACATTAGCATCAACATCAAATCTTTTGCCCTTATAGCCAAAGAAGAAAGTACCAGTTTCCTCATCTATCTGTGCAGTATTCCAAACCTGCATTACAGCCTTATAGGAAACCTTGGTAGGATTTGTTAGCGCATACCCAATTCGACTTCGCAATAAAAAGTCTTGAATAACATGAAAATCATTGGGTAACTCCTTATGAGACAGAGGAGCAAGAAAATTGTTTGTTCCAAAGGTGTGACCATGAATTATAGTGGGCTTACTGATGCACGGTGAATCTTATGATGAAGAAGACATGATTTTCAAGAAGGTGTAAGTGATGTGATGTGAACTTCTGAATTTTGTGTGGATTGGTATGTAAGTATGAATGAATGACGACATAAAAGAAAGAGAGAATCGTGTGGGTTTAGACTTCTGACAGTTGGCAAGTACTGATTGAGAGTAAAATAAAGGTAGATCAAATTACGATGTAAATCATAATATGCACAACTTTTAATAAATTTACCGTGTAGAAAAGTGAATAATATAAATTACCTCTCATCATAAGTTGAATAAAATACTCAACTAAAATAGCAAAATCAACTAGTAATTACTTTTAAATAAAATACTGAACCGTTGTTATGCTGACCTTGCATCAGGATTTTGCGTTTCTCAGGATGTGACGATTCACATTCATTAAGATTTGAAAAATACACAAATACATTAGAACTCCACAGTTTTAATCTCAATATTCAAGTGTAAATATGCAAGAATATACAAGAATGGAGATTAACAAACTACTTATTGTATAGATATCTCAAGCAATCACAACACAAAATAAAAACAGGCTTTTGCAAACAAAATATTTCATTCATTAATCATTGAACAATACATTACATGAAATACTTGATTACAAATTTTATTACAATAGAACTCTAGAACTAGAAACAAAAATAGGAACATCCTTAGTCCAAGAAGCCTGACAAAGCTGACTGTGAAGAGAAACAGGACTTTGTCAGTAGGACTAAGGCTGTTGATGTTCAGTGGTTTGGAATCCTCGTGGATGAGCGGCGTCTGCTCTCAACAAGCAGCACCGCCAGCCAGATGATGCATTCCTGCAGACGGATAGCCTCTCGCCTCTCTTCTTCAAGGCGATCCTGATGGAGATAGCAGTCCATCTAGAAGAAGAGCATGTCCATCTCTATCTGATGTGGAACTGATTCCCATATTTCTCTGGGAACTTCAGTTATGTGCCACAAGTGTTGCCACTCTCAACATCGGAACTCGATGGTGTAGTCTTCGTAATTGAGATACATGTTGTAGCGCACCATTGTGGAGTAAGAGATAGTAAGAAAGAAAATATAGAAGTGATAGATTTTGAGAGAGTTGGGAGATGAAGTGAAAAAGAGTACCCTAAACCGAGAGAGAGAGAGAGAGAGAGAGAGAGAGGGAGAGAGAGATAGAATATGAAGCGATTCGGGGTTTGGTTTAATTAAATAGTTACTTTAACCAAAAATATTTCATTAAGATACGCGTGCCCCTAATACAAATAATACAATGATAAGAAATATGTGCACAAATACCAAAAATCACTTAAAAACAAAATAATGTACATAAATACATTATAATTCCAAAAAAAATATCACATAAGTGTACAAACCGGTCATCAGGAATTGACCATACATCAGGAATTGACCAAATTTCTGAATTTATCTAAAAATCAGAATTAGTCACCTTTCCGAACTAACCATGCTAAGCTCATTTATAAGCTTTGTAAAGGTTGCTTCTGGCAGTGGTTTTGTGAAGATATCAGCCAGCTACTGATCCAGTAGGAACAAAATGAAGCTCAATTGTCCCTTCCATAACATGTTCACTTATAAAATGATATCTTATACTGATATGCTTAGTAAGAGAATGCTGCACTGGATTTTCTGTCATGGCAGTAGCACTTTGATTATCACAATAAATAGGAATTTTTGAATATGATAACCCATAGTCCATGAGCTGATTTCTCATCCAAAGTAGTTGTGCACAACAACTACCAGCTGAAATGTATTTAGCTTCTGCTGTTGAAGTAGAAATAGATTTCTGCTTCTTGCTGAACCATGAGACTAGCCTTCCTCCCAAAAAATGACAACTACCAGAGGTGCTTTTCCTGTATATCTTACAACCTGCAAAATCAGCATTTGAACATCCACGTAATCCAAAGTCATCTTCTCTTGCATACCATAGACCAAGTGATGCAGTTCCTTTCAGATATCTATATATCCTCTTTACTGCAATTAGATATGGCTCCCTAGGATTTGCCTGAAATCTTGCACACAAACAAGTTGCATACATAATATCTGTCCTACTGGCTGTTAGATACAGAAGAGAACCAATCATACCTCTATAATTTGTAATATCAACTGCTATGCCTTGACCAGGATCAAGCTTTGTAGCAGTGGCCATGGGAGTAGTTGATGTAGCACTGTCTTGCATATTAAACCTCTTCAACAAATTCTTTGTATACTTGGACTGATTAATGAAAATTCCATCATCAGTCTGTTAAATTTGCAATCCCAAAAAGTAACTCATCTCACCCATCATACTCATTTGATACCTTGATTGCATCAACTTTAAGAACTTATCACATAATTTTTGATTAGTTGATCCAAATATTATATCATCCACATAAATTTGAACTAATAGCAAGTCTTTACCTTGATTCAAATAAAATAAGGTTTTATCAATTGGACCTCTTTTGAATCCACTTTCAAGTAAAAACTGAGCAAGTGTCTCATACCATGCTCTTGGTGCTTGCTTTAGTCCATAGACTGCTTTTTCTAGCCTGTAGACATGATCAGGATGCTTGGGATCAACAAATCCCGGTGGCTGTTCAACGTGGACTTCTTCTTCCAGTTCTCCACTAAGAAATGCACTCTTGACATCCATCTGGTAGACCTTGAATTTCTTATGTGCTGCATAAGCTAAGAAAATTCTGATAGCCTCAAGTCTTGCAACAGGAGCAACTGTATCATCATAATCAATGCCCTCCTATTGGGAATAGCCTTTTGCCACCAACCTTGCCTTGTTTCTAACAACTGTGCCATCTGAATCAGTCTTGTTCCTGAAGACCCATTTTGACCCCATAATTGATCTGTTATTTGGTCTGGGAACTAGTTTCCAGAATTCATTTCTTTCAAACTCATTGAGTTCCTCTTGCATAGCTAGAACCCAATCTTCATCTTTAAGAGCATCTTCCACTTTCTTTGGTTCCTCCTTTGAAAGTAAGTTGTGAAACAAACATTCATTCTGAGTTGCCCTTCTTGTTTTTACTCCTTAATCAGGATTACCAATGATCAAGTCATGAGTATGATCTTTGGTCCATTTCCTGATATGTAGAAGATTTCTTCTTGAGCTTGATGCTCCCCCTGAATTGTATGCCTCTTCAACTTCATTTGAGGCTCCCCCTGAACTCCTGATGAGGTATCAGGATTTGACTCATGTTCTCCTGCTGTAGAATCCTTGTGTTGATTCTTCAATGCTTGTATTGTCATTTGAAACATGCTGTTGTTCCCCCTCAACATGTGCATGTTCATCAGGATTATGATCATCATTAGAGTCTGATGGAGTATCAGAATTTGGATCATCAGGATTTGATGATCTATCAGGGTTTGATGCAGATTCTAACTTTGCATTTTCATTTGCAAAGATCAAGCTTTCATGAGAGTCCTCTTCAAAACCAGGAATCTTCTTATTATCAAAAGATACATTTATGGAATTAACAACAGTGTTAGTTCTCAGATTGAAAACTTGTATGCTCTTGATGGTGAGTAGCCAACGAAGATTCCCTCATCAGCTTTTGACTCAAATTTTCCCAGTTGTTCAGTGTGAGTTTTCAGAACAAAACACTTGCATCCAAAAACATGAAGATGTTTAAGGCTGGGCTTCTTTTCTTTCAGCATTTGATAAGGAGTAAAACCACGTCTATTTATCATAGTAATATTCTGAGTATAACAGGCTGTGTTAACTGCTTCAGGCCAGAAGTATGTGGGAAGTTTAGCTTCTTCTAGCAAAGTTTTTCCAGCTTCAATAAGTGTTCTATTTTTCATCTTAACAACACCATTTTCCTGAGGTGTTCCAGGAGCTGAAAATTGCTGTTGAATTCCTTTGTACTTGTAGAATTCCTCCATCTTTGAATTCCTGAATTCAGTACCATTATCACTTCTCAAAATTTTCACTTTGAACTTGGATCCATTCTCTATTAACTTTACATGATCCAGAAGAATTTCTGGAGTTTCATCCTTCCTGTGCAAAAAATAAACCCAAGTATATCTAGTGAAATCCTCAACAATTACAAGTGTATACCTCTTTTTGTTGATAGACATTATGTTCACTGGTCCAAAGAGATCGAGATGAAGCATGTGATATGGATCAGAGATTGAGAATTCTGTCTTTCTTTTAAAGGAAACTCTTCTTTGTTTGGACTTTTGACAAGCATCGCATAGTCCATCATATGAGTAAAGCATATTTGGTAGACCTTTCACCAGCTCCTTCTTGGCAAGTTCATTAATTGTGTTGAAGCTCAGATGGGAGAGCTTCTTATGCCAGTTCCAGCTCTCATCTACTGATGCCTTAGTTATAAGACAAGTAGCTTCTTTATCAGTGTTTGCATGCAGTCTATCATCATATATGTTTCCATGCCTATATCCTTTCAGAACAATTTTCTTTGACTTGTTATGAATCACATCACAATGTGACTCATAGAATACAATATGATAACCTTTGTCAGTAATTTGATTGATGCTTAAAAGATTATGCTTCAGTCCTTCAACAAGAGCTACATTTTCTATCACAACATTTGAAATTACTAAGTTACCATATCCCAGTGTATGTCCTATGTTTCCATCACCATAAGATACATTTGGGCCAACCTTCCTCTCAAATTCTGACAGCAGAGATTTATTTCCAGTCATGTGTCCTGAACATCCACTATCCAAAACAAGTATATTGCTCCTGTTATCCTACAATCAGAAATTTATTAATTAGAAGGATTTTTAAGGACACACACTTGTTGGATCCTCTTTTTGGACAACTCAAGTTCTTGTGACTCAACAGTCTTTTTGACAGAATTAATCTTATCAAGATTTGTCATGTTAGATGAAGGTACATGTTTAGCAGTTCTAACAGTATTATCAACATGAGTTGTTTTATTGAATTTAGGCAGAGGATCATAAAAATTATGATACAATTCATGATAGGAACTACAAGTATAAATAGAATGCCAACTGTTACTACAATGAAAACAAGGATTTTGTGGTTTGTAAAACACTCCTCTACTCCTAACATCAGACTTAGGAATTGCATTTTTCTTTTTCTTACTTCTCCTGCAATCAAGAGCAAGATGATTAGAAATACCACAATTAAAACAAGTTTTTCTAGAAGCATCAGGAATACACTTGTAATTATTTTCCTTATAAATACCCTGTTTTCCATTTCTGTTTCTTTTAGGACCTTTTACTTGAGGTTTATCAGTAACCTCGGATATTTTCTTTTTCAACTGTCCTTTTGATAGAAGTCCTACATTCTTTTCCTTTTTAACAGGTTTGTTTATTACCTTGTTCGCCTTTTAATCTGGTTTAGGAATTTCCTTCTTTTCCTGAGGTGCAGAGGTTGGACCCTTCTCAAAAGTAGATTTGGGTTCACTAGATCTTGAAGCAACAAACTTAATAGGAGTTTTAAGTGTTATTTCATTTTCAGTATCAACATCTTTATTTTCATCTACATATCCAAGACACCCTCTCTAGTTCTTTTTACTAATCATGCCATGTTCCTTTTTACCTGAGTCAGTCCAAGTTTTAAAGGTTTTTCTTTCATTTTCTAAGGCCTTCTCTAGCATACTGTATTTAGATTGTATTATCTTTTCTGTATGTTTAGCCTTTTCACATTCCTTTTGAACTTCATTCATGTTCACTAAATCAGACTCTAACTGTTTATTTCTTGGTTTCAGTTCCGCAATTTCTTTTAACAGCCTATCATTCTCTAAAGTCTTATTCTTAAAGTTTCCATGAAGTGTCTTAAGAAAAGATTTTAACTCAGACATGTTATCAGTATCAAAACAAAAGAGTGAGGTTGATACCTTTGCATTAGGAGCATCAATATTCTCAAAGCTAGCCATCAGTGCATAGCTTGTTTCTTCATCTTCTGGATCAGTAGAGTCCATCCAATCACTGTTAGAAGTGATCAAAGCTTTGCTTTTGCCTTTATCATTCCTTTCCTTCTTGCACTCTGTAGCAAAATGACCAACATTATCACAGTTGTAGTACTTTATCTTGGATCTGTCTACCTTTCCAGATTTGAAGTCATTGCCTTCTCTTTTACCAGAAAACTTCTTGTCTCCACCAGAGAACTTCTTCCTGAAATTTCTGTTCTTTTGAGATTTCCTGAACTTCATCCTGTTAAAACCCTTAACTATCATAGCAGCCATTTGCATGACATCAGGATCTGTCATGTCTACATCAGTATCAGAATCAGTACCATCATCAGGATTTGATGATGAGTCATCAGTATCTGATTCTGGTTGATAGTTCTTCTTTCTTGAGCTTTCAGTCCTAACCTTTACAGGTTTAACATTTGCATTCAAAGCAACCAACTTTCCTTTGTTGCTATTTCATTTCTTTCTCCGTTGAACCTCCAAGTCATGAGTTCTAAGCATTCCATAGATTTCATCCAATGAAATCAAATCCAAATCATATTGATGCCTTATAATTGATGTTTGAGTTTCCCACTCTTCATTCAACACTCTTAGAAACTTTGTGTTAGAATCTTCAAGATCATACACCTTTCCCACAAGTGATAGATTGTTCGACAAAATAAGAAATCTATCATAAATATTAGTGAGACCCTCATCAGCTTTAGCCTCAAAGTTTTCATATTCCTGGATGAGAACAGCTCTTCTGTTCTTCTTGATAGACATTGTTCCTTGACATTGAGTCTCTAATGCATCCCAGATCTCCTTTGTAGTTTTGCAGGCAATAAACCTTTTTGACATTACAGAGTCAAGACTGTTATGCAAAATATTTCTTACCTTTGCATCATTAAGAACAGTAGCTTTCTCCTCAGCAGTCCATTCCCTCTTTTCCTTCAATTGATAATGTTAGGGAACAATATCAGTTCTAGGCACTAGCTTCGTTGGTGTATGTGGTCCATCATTGATTACATCTAGATAATAAGGATCTACAGCTTCTAAGTGCATCAACATTTTCACCTTCCATGTTGGATATTCATCCCTCTTCAGAATAGGAATTTTAATGCTTTCATACTTATTTAGAGACATATTCGATCATTTCTGATATTACTTTATCAGTTTGCTCTGATACCACTTGTTGTCCAATAAGATACAATTGTTTAAGGGGGGTTGGATACAATTGTATAAATGTTTCAAACAAGTATGAAAATATAACAGTTCTTTATATATCTGATAAAAACTGTTACAAACTCTCTCAAGAAATACT
>PHNY01153974.1:642-11940 GCA_003724115.2 Anethum foeniculum
ATGCATTTTACTCTAGTAATAATTAGAGGGGAAGTAGAATGCATTTTATTGACATTTTCGATAAGCTTTATAGATTAAAGGACAACAATGCAACAGTCTATTAACAAAGTAAAAAGGCTGTAGTTGATGCCTTTTTTAAAATATTTGGTTGAAACATAACAATTCAACTTTAAAATTAGAAAATAATTATTAAAAAAATCACATGTTCTTCCACGAGAATAAAGTCATAAATAACTAAATTTAAAATAGATACTCGAAATAACTAAGACCTTTGACCCAATGGTTGGTACTCCCCTCTCTAATGCGAGTTGGAACGTTCAATCGTTCACTTGAACAAAAATCACTTGAACAAAAAAATGTTACGATAAGGTTGTGATGTCCTTTGTGAGCTTGCAGGTTATTGCCACATGTTCCACTGTGGGTTTTGCTCGTACCGGTTCCTCATGTTAAATCTGATCCTACTTCGACGAGCTCTGTTCAGTAACAAGGGAATCAGATCATCTGCATCCTGTAAAGCCGAACGACACACTGTTGAAAAATAAAATACTTAAATGATAATAGGCTTATTACCCGTTATTCATAATCTTTAAAAAGATTTGCAATTTTATTTTTACCGCTTAAATTTGTCCCGTCAATAATTGCACACCTTCAAAACAATAGCACATATTTTGAATTATAAAATTCGGTAACAAAAATGTACGTAAAAATTTTAGACGAAAATATTTGAAATCTGGTAGTATATTTTTTTCTTTTTTTTTTGTGACAACTAAAAAGGATAGTATTATAGTAAAAAAAAAAAAAAAAGGTTTTGGGAAAAAATGGAGGGCAATTTCGTAAATCTAATATAATTATCGGAAAATCAAGATTACTTGTAAGAATCTGACCCGGCCCGATAATAACGCAAGCTTGGGAGCAAATTCACAATCTCTTTAATGGCTGCTACTCCTACTACTAATTTGCTCAACAATTTTCCCGCCTTTTCTTCATTTTCCCCCAATTCTCGTAAACCCATTTCTTCAATTTCATGCCCTAATTCTTTCAGACCCAATTTGGGTAATCCCAATAAAATCTTTAAATCTTGCAGGTATTTAAATTATCCTCTTTAACTTTTTTTATTTTTTGGGTTTTAAAAATTTGTTCTTTGCTTCATTTTTTTAATTAAGTCTGTTGAACTATATATGTGTGTGTGTGTGTGTGATGATATGTATATTGATATGTTCTGGTTAGCTAATTTGTATTTAGGTATGATATGTTCTTTATGTGTATGTTTAAATGTCAGGCTGAAAAGTTCACAGAAGCAATCATGGGCAGCAAGATGTGTAATGCCGGTTTCGGTTGTTTCGGGTTTTGATGATAATGCTGAAGGGGTTCCTGAGTCAGCACACTCGGTTGATTTGAATGAATCTGTACAGGTATACCTTTGATGTTGTGATAAAGTTGATGTTTTTTGTGTTGATGACTTAAAGATATGATCTTTGGAGTTAAATTATTAATCTTAGTTGTTAGTATGCGAATGTGTAATTAAGCTCTATTATAGTTGTACTTATGCAGAATATGGTGTGTTGTAGTTAGAAATAGTTTTAAAGATTTTCTATGGTTGGATATTAGCATTGATTAACGTTTATTTTGATATCATATTTGTCGTGTAAGTAGTAGCAAGAACCTGTATGAACTCTGTAGAAGATGTTTAATTTATATTTTGGAAGTAGGCGTAGGCAAATTCCTGCAATTATATGTGAAGTGTTATACCCCAGAGGCACACATCTGAGAAAATTTATTTCTAGATGAATACAGGTGTTGTGCCGTGAGCCCATACTTTTTAGTATTTCAGCATATTGGAAATGTTAATCCATCCAAATCTTATTACTAAGGATGTGAGCGAAGGATAGATGATTTTTAAGATGCATTATATATTAGTTTGTTGAATTGAACGCATGTGGTTTCTTTGTTGATTTTATCTAAAGAGTTGGTGTAATGTGTATTTCTTATTATTTTTTGCATCAATAACACTTGCCTCAGTACCTTTTTTTTTTTGTTGCTAAATTTGCCAATGTACCTTATGTTGCAGGAAACAAGTATTGACTTAAAACTCCCAAGAAGAAGTTTGTTAGTCCAGTTTACTTGTAACCTATGTGGTGAAAGATCGCAAAGGCTCATAAACAGACTGGCTTATGAAAAGGGAACTGTTTATATTAAGGTATATATTTTGGTAATTCAGCTTGGTTGCTAGAGAAAAGTTGACCTTCTTTTACATACACTTTAGAAGCTCTTCAAAATTTTCAGAAGCTGTGCTTTATCCAAGAAATTTCAAAGTTCCAGCATCTTGGGTCATTTTTTCATTACTGCGAGTTAATCTTTTCTCTTCTTGATGTCTACAAATTTTATTTTTATCAGATCTAATTTTGTTTATCAATTTTTGTATATAATGGTGACGTCGTATTGGTTATTTACTGAGTTAGTTCCAGTGGGACTTAGAAGCCTGATACATTTTGGGGTGGCAATTTGCAACTTTAATGTGTTAAATCTTAAATTTTATCCTTACTAGCTGCTGACATTTCTTTTCAGTGTGCAGGATGTTTGCAGTATCATAAATTGGTTGACAATCTTAATCTGGTGGTTGAGTATGACTTTCGAGAGGATGATAATCTGGACGTTGATGCTGCTCAAATTTAATGTAGTTCTATACGTTTTAGCCTGTATTATATTGTTAACATTGGCAGTATTGTAACCGATTATTATATACTTGCAATGCTGATTTCTAAGGAGAATTTACTTAATAAAAGGTTGATACCATTATTTATCTTTATATCTATTAAGCACTTGCTTTGGACCAATTGACTCAAATCATCTGTATGCTACAGAGTTATTCTTTATAATATCTGACTTTTATCAGCGATCTTCAGTAAAACCCAGCACATTCACAGCCATCAATGCAGTAATCACCTGCATTCTAAGTTTTCCTGCTTGCTGCTGGAGTGTCTCTTCACCCCTCTGTGATCATTTAATGCAAAAATAAGCTGCTTTGCAGAGAAAATATGGAAAGTAATTTAGTTGAGAATTGGGATAGATGCTAGTAGTGGTATCACCAAATTTCAAGTTGTTTGCTCTGCACTGGCATTGTTTGCCTCGACTCTGCAAGTGTAGGTGCAAGATGATGTCCCTGGACCGTAGGTGTTGCATGCTAAGAAATTAAAAATTAATGAATTACATTATTGCACGAGTGCAGGACATTTCTTTTGTGCTTTTGCTCTATTTAGTTCTCTCTTGTGCAGGTGTTGGTACAAGTACCTGATGCGTCTCTCCAGAAAAACATCTATATTATTGCTAGTAAAACATCTCTGTTTAAGAGTACACAGAAAAATCTCTATATTATTCCTGTGTTGTTTCGTGTTTATGTCTGGATTCTGAAGATTTTGGTCCTATTGTTCATATGTTCTTGGCTTTTAGGTCTTTACGTAGCTATAAAAAAGTTGAATCTGTTTTATACTGGAACTTGCTTGCATTTTGGAAGTGCTTGCTTGATTAGCAGTGGTTCTACTGAGGAACCTTAATTTCCTTGGAAGTGATACTTGATATCCCGTTTTGGCCAATGATCCAGGAAGCTCAGCTGCAGTAATACAACCATTTCCGTTGCTGCCAGATGAATGATAACCCTCCACAAGTTGATCGAGGCTCATCAAAACCTCCTTCGCCATATTGGGTATTGTGGCTTCAACCAATTTCCTGAACTCGGAAAAACCATTGCCATTTTATCCATTTTGTGTAACTAAAGCATAAATTTGGGATGGAGGTACCCAGAAAAATTAATTTGGGTTGGGTTGGGGGTATTTGTTATTCCTGTTTGGGAACATATATTTCATTTCAAATGATAGATTTCAAATGACATGATAGATTTCAAATGACATGATTTAAGTTGTCATTTCAAATTCTTATATTTGTACTAAAATTTGAATGCCTTGAATTTCAAATGAAATCCAAATCCAAATTCTTTTAGTTATCCAAACATGTTATTTGATCAAATACAGAATTTCAAATGAAGTCCAAGTTCCCGCGCACTTAAAGATTTTGTGATGTTTTTTTTTGTCAACCATTTAAGCACTAATGTTTTTTTTTTCTCTTAGACACACCAAGCCAGCAAGCCATAGTGTTAAGAAAGCATGTGACAAGTGTCTGTTTTCTTTCTCTTAGACACACCAAGCCATAGTGTTTGCCAAATTTCCCTTATTAGTAGGGTAAATTACCCTACTAACAAGGGAAATTATACACAATTTTTCAGTAGGTAAATGATATTTTGATGTGAATTTCTTGCTGAACATAGCATGAAAAAATAAATATACATTTGCTACGGAACCTACTTACAAAATTGTACTCCAAGCTTTAGTCACTTCTTTTTATCTAATGCAGTCCAAAACTGAGGCAACTTGTACCTCTCTCAGGCCTCAGCTGAGCGGCAAATCTGCTCTCTCTTTTTTTTAGAACTCTTTGACTATATATAAATAATTGAGCTATACAAGAAATGGACGTCAGGGCAACTGACTGTTTTTACTACCTTGACTAAAATAATCTGTACTGTAATTTTGACTACCAAATGCCATTCTCCGAAACAATCTGATTTCCGCAGATTGTTCTGCAGAGTTAAATACCTCACTTTCACCAACTCTCATCCCGTTAGTTAAGTCTGGAGTGACCATGCTATCAAATGCTCTCACAACCTGAAAATTACAAACCAAGGACGATTAGACATCCCATAAATATTTAGTACGTCAATTATAAAAAGAAAAAAGTGATCAGAAAAACAATACCTGCCCCATTTGTGGTCTCTTTACAGCTGAATGTCGCACGCAAGCTGCAGCAGCTTCAATCAGTCTAAACATTTCAATGTCGACAAAGTTATTTCCAAGCCCTGGATCTGCCAAGGCTGTAAAATCCTCTGTCTCGAGTGCATGACCAAGCAAAGGTCGAGCCTAAATGAAATATCATAGTTTTGGGTAAGGAGAGTAAAGAGATATGAGGATAATGACTTTGTATAACTTGATCACGTACACATGAGTACCAAACCTTCTATTGATTCTAACAATATTGAATCTACATAATATTTGCATCAAAGGCTATATAATTTATTAAATAATTGTTTAAATAAAAATCTTAAAACTGCAGCCTGATGCCTATGCTCAGGGTTTCTGAACTTCTCTAGAAATTATTATGTGCGCAGACTAAAGGTTTGCCTATACTGCATCCTAAAAATTTTTAACAGGGGTGGTTAATAAAGCAACAAGCTGACAAGGTCATAGTAAAAATGTTCAACAAGTATAAAACCTCCAAAACTTTTTATTATGTGTAAAAACGGGTAGAAACAGAAAAATTCATCCAGTACAAGTGTGAAAGCATCCTTATATCTAAAACTTAAACAAAAAAAAAAAAAAAGCAACACAATTATGATTTTGACCCACTTGGACTAACAATGAACAAGTCCTATGAAAAAAACAAGAAACATATTTTTACTAGGTTAAAGACGCTGATTAATACAGTACAAAGAGAATGCATAAGATTTAAAGCCACTGAATTCGTCTAGAATATGCAAAAAAAACATTATAAAGAAAAACTAATAAAATAAAATAAATTGGCTAGCAATTAACTTACCCATTCAACTAAACTTTCGTCTCCCAAAGGTTGAGAAGAATCCACAGGTTTGCGTCCAGTAATCAGTTCCAGAAGCACAACACCATAAGAATAAACATCAGATTTTTCAGTCAATTTGCCGCTAGCTGCATATTCAGGAGCCATATATCTGAAAACGAAATTGATCTCAAATCTCATTAACCATTTAAAATTGTTTGCATCACTATAACAGTTACAGGCTGTTTCTATCTTAACAATTATATTCTGCAATAGTTGGATAGAACGACTAACCCGAAGGTTCCCATAACACGTGTTGTTATATGTGTATTCGCATCCAAAGCTAGTTTTGCAAGCCCAAAATCGGAAACCTGCAGACGGGGAAGAGAAACATTTAAAAAATTTTAAGCATGTGAAAAAGATTAGCTAAGAGAAGTCTATGAAGAATTGGCATACCCGTGCTTCAAAGTTGTTATCTAGAAGAATATTTGATGACTTGATATCTCGATGAATTATGCGAGGATGGCCTGTAATAAAAATTGAAATGGCAGTTCAGCTGCTGATCCAGGGACTTTCACATGTTTATGTAATTCTGATTCTTTGACCGTTGACACAGTAATGAGTACATAATTTGTTGCCTATAAAGACGATAGCATGACTATCATATGGTTTAATCACATAAAAGAATTTTTTTCAGATTGAGCAGCTCTGGAAATATAGAAGTCCTAGGTAATATCATGACATGATACTGGAAATATGGAATTGTTCTTCAGTCCCGTACAGTGTTCGCTGTAGTCAGCATAATGGAACACCTCTATTTCATTGTTTTGCCATTATAATAGAAAAAATTTGTGAGTTTTGTCACAAGATTAATGGCAGTGTTCCCAAACAATGCCTCAATATGCCAGTATGATACTGATAACTTATCACTAATAACACTTATCAAAGAAAAAGGGAATATATGTATCAGAAAGACCAGAAAATTAACATGCTGCCGAGTATGCAGGATGTAAAATGTTGACTGATATACTCTTTAAAATGCAGAAACAGAGAAGGAATAGGATATTACAATCTTCATGGAGATAAGCAATTCCACGGGCTGCACCAATAGCAACCTTAACACGTGTTTCCCACTCCATTACTGGCATGCCTTCCCCTACAAAAGATAAGGAGTATAACCACGTTACGCAAAGGAGCCAATAGAATTAGGTCTGGAACCTTTTATTTGAAAAAATTCTACCATGAAGATGGAAGTACAAGTTGTTGTTGGGAACATAATCATACACAAGCATCCTTTGATTTTCAAAAATGCAGTAACCAACTAAGGAAACCAAATGGCGGTGGTGTACACGGCTAATTGTCTCAACTTCTGCTTTAAACTCACGTTCTCCCTGCCCACCGCCAATCTTTAGCTGCTTTACTGCTATCTCTCTTCCATCTTGTAGGTAGCCTTTGTACACACAGCCAAATCCACCTTCACCCAATAGATTCTGCTCCGAAAATCCATTAGTAGCATTCAAAAGTTCTTCGTAAGTAAACCACGATCTCGAATTACCCAATCCACCTGGCTCTCTTGGTGAATTTGCAAATCCATTGCCACTACCACTCTCACCATGGGCTACTGATGCCTGTACTTTTAGTAAGCCTGAATCTACAAATCAGAAATTAAACTTACCTTTACTTCATAACCTATATTACACTAATATCTTTTCTTAAATTTCAAAAGTCTGTAATAAGGCAGTGAATAATATATTTATACAATTGTAATTTCATAATCAATCAAGTTTTTTTTTAATTAAGGCAATCAAATTATCTAGATGCAAATGCCCACTTATATATACTCTACTTCAAATTTAGCGAAGCTGAAGGAAACAAATGATTACTTTAAAGCACTACCTGATTTCGGAGAAGTGCTATGTGAGGTCGGTAAAACATGACCGCCATTCACTGCAGCAAATTTCTTCTTTCGCTTTCTGATACACCAAATAACTGTTCCAGATAGACTAAGTAGTATGAGACCTAATATTAAAACAATGGCTACTGTCCCTCCAATACCAATGCCACCATTATCTTTGGATTCTGAGGTTGAGGGTGTATCTGAGTTGTTGGTTGATGGATTACCTGATGGTGGTACTGGAACTTGAGGAGGTGAAGAAGGAGAAGGTATTGATGGGGGGACAATGGATGAAGTTGGAGGGGAGAGTCTTTTTCCTGGGGGCGGTGGAGACAAAATAGGAGGAGAATTCAATGGTGGAGCTGCAGGATTCTTTGGTGGATCAGAGGGTGGTATAGGTGGAGATAGTGTTGGTGGCTTAGGTGGACTTTCTGGTGGTGAAGGAGGACTCAGCAATGGATTAGGTGGACTTGCTGGTGGGGTAGGAGGACTTGCCAATGGTTGAGGTGGATTTGCAAGGGGTGTAGGAGGAGTTGCTGGTGGCGTAGGAGGACTTGCTGGTGGTGTCGGTGGAGGTACTGAAGGAGGGGATGGACTTGCTGGTGGCTTAGGTGGAGGTACGGAAGGCGGGGATGGACTTGCTGGTGGCTTAGGTGGAGGTACTGAAAGCGGGGATGGACTTGCTGGTGGCTTAGGTGGAGGTACCGAAGGCGGGGATGGACTTGCTGGTGGCTTAGGTGGAGGTACTGAAGGCGGGGATGGACTTGCTGGTGGCGGAGGACTAGATTGGGGTGTAGGTGGACTTTTCGGGGGTACAGGTGCAGGTGGACTTGTCGGTGGCGTAGGAGTAGGTGGACTAGCTGGAGGTGTAGGTGGAGGAGCACTTGTCGGGGGTGTAAGTGTAGGTGGACTTAATGGAATCGGTATCAATGGAGGAGGACTAGAGGAAGGGGGTGGGGCATTAGCCGGAGGAGGAGAAAATGTCGAATTGTTAGAAGCAGTAGGAGCTTGAGATGGAGCTTGAGTAGTAGCAGTAGTTGCATTAGGCTGAGAAGTAGAATTAAAATTCGGAGCAGGAGAAAATGACTGAGGCTGTGGAGCAGAAATGGTGGCTACTGGTGGGTCAGCAGAAGAAGAAGGTGATGATGAGTTTGGAGATGGTGATGTTGCCATCAAAATCACTAGTAGTGTTATGTTATACAGAAATCACAGAAAAGTCCCCTGTAGTAGCATTACCAAAATTTCACAAACTTCCACTATAACTATTTTCACCATCATCAAGATTCATCAACAACAAAACTCTAAATCACTGATTCTAAACATAACCTCAATCAAAATTCAGAAAATCTATCAGTTAAAAGAAATTCAACCCATTCTCCAGTTCCACTCTAAAACTCAAAATCATCAATCAAGATTCAATTTTTATATCTAAAACCAAAATCAAGAAAATAATTAAGCTCCCAAAGGCCTCAGTCCAGCTAATAAACAACTCATATGAATCCAAAACTTGAATGATTCAAGAAATCAAGATTATACCTTGAATAGATAAACCTAAATAAAGAATTAAAGTAGTTCAGTCCAGCTAGAGAAATCATATAAATCCAAAACTAATGAAATATAAAACACAAAAGAACACATCATTAAAATAGACCCATGAAAGAAAAAAGGAAAAAAAAAGTCTCAAGAAAGGTGTTACCTTAAAAATAAAGAAGCCAGGCTTATGTAGTTGTAGTAATAATATTCCCAAGAAACTAAAGGCTTGGGTCAGCCTAGGAAGCTCAGTCTCAGAACACGTTTACTGGGGTCTTTGTTTAAGATGAAATGAATAAGCTTGAACTTGGTTATTATATGGTTTATTTAGCAGTTGAATGAGTTTTTGTGACAAAAAGGTGGTAGTAAAAAAGAGAATCAAGATTTTGCTTTTTGTTTTATAAATGTGAAAGCAAAAAAAGTGGCCTGGCCTGGCCTACGGCTACGATGGGTGTGTTAAATAACGAGTTGACTCGGGCAAACAACGTAACGTAACACCTACACCTATGCACACATGACACACCTGTTGTCTCATCTCATGATTGTCACCGCTTTGTTTTTGTTGATTCATATTTCCACTTTTCCGCACCCTCTTTGTTATTGTCTACTGTACCGCGTGGAATTGTATATTATAAACAGAGATCACTTGCTTCTTGTTACGATAGTATTGTATTATTATTAATTTCTTATAAGCAGAGCATCTCCATTTGATTCATTGTTTGTACGATTATGGATGACAAATCAGCAAGTTGATTCGAATTTCATAAACTTTAAACCCGTCATTTTATGCTTCGCTTTAGTTGAGGTTTGGGTTAGGATATTTAAACTGCATTTTATTTAAACATTTAGAAAGTAAAAATTATAAATAAATTTATATCACTATTAGAAATATGATAAGTATATTATTTATTTAAGATTTGGATTACGAAAAAAGACATTGTATATTTCATGTAACTAACTGTACGCTTGAAATATATTAAATTATTTAACATTTTCTATTATACTTATAATTATTTAATATACGATATTTATGCAAAATATGTCCCATTTTTCAAAACTTTCATAAACAAATATTTTTATGTAACAACTATTAAATGTTAATTACTCACCTACATATAAGATAAAAATAATTTAATTACTACATATTATTATATTGATAAAAATAATTTTAAATAAAAAATATTATTAAAAATTACATAACACTAAAGAACTATAGTCGGGTTCCGTTCATATTTATTTTGGTTTTTAGATCATGTTCAATAAAGACAACCCCGAAATCAATTTGGGTTTAAAAATAAAATAAAAAATCAAAATCGAATTCAAAATTTTCGGTTTAGTTAAATTTATCGGGTCGAAATGGTTCGGCACAAATTGCTATCACGATATATAATCTATTTGGATACACTATACTAAATAATATCTTAGATTTTAAAAGAAAATATATTTATATTATTATAAGTAGAACACTGATTGATTGTGTTACAGTACACTAAATAACAACCGTTAAATTTTAAAACGAATAAATGAGAATGTTAAATGGAATATTAAAATAAATTCTTTATTTTAATATCTAAACAACTCGTAATAGTTCGATGTTCGAATCTTGTTAATAACATATTATAAAATAAATATTTTTAAAATATTTATTTTATTTTACAATTTGTTCACCGCTAATTATATATATATATATATATATATATATATAATAGTTTAAAAAATATTCCATATATCTTATAGTATAAGTAATATTATAGGTATCAAATTGGTTATTGAAAATTGTTATATAATAACGTGTGTGTGCGGCGTTGTGAAATATTTTGATACCCAAATTTTGTAAATCGCGAGCACGTGACATTTTGTAAACTTTTTTTTACTCAAACTTAGTACTTCTAAACTATGTTTTACGAATTTTAATGACAACGAAAAGAAAGGGTTTTTACTCAAACTTAGTAATTCTAAACTATATTTTACGAATTTTAATGACAACGAAAAGGAAAGGATTGGATATTACAGAAAACAAATAAAAATATTTGGTACGTAATTTTCTTCCTTGAGTTGCTAAGTTTTTCTAAGGAAAAACAAGAAGAAAGTAAAAATATGTTAAATTTTTCAATTTAATATTACTTAAATTTATCATTCACCCTCAGGCCTCATTCATCCTAATACTTTTGCAAAAAAAAATTAGAGTGAAATTAACCCATATTTAATATTTGTTTCTAATTTTTTTTCTATTTATATATTTATATTTATATATATAT
>PHNY01153984.1:950-12441 GCA_003724115.2 Anethum foeniculum
TGTAATTGATAACTTATTATTAATTTTTATATTTTTGTAAATAAAACTGCTCGTGATATTTTTGGAAAGAGAGTTGTTTTAGTTGAGTAAAATAAAATAAGGTAACATGTTTTACTTAAAAAAAAGGTAATTGGTTTAAAAACTAACATAATAAGGGCAATTNNNACAAGTACCGTACTGACCGACTGACCGACCAACTACCAAACTTTTAATGTTTCGTCTATTATAATATAGTATAGATAGATTTAATAATTTTTTTTAAAATATTAACTTTTATTAGATATTACTATGTTGTATTGTTTTTATTGAATTTAGTAGAGTGACTGATTAGTACATAATTATGAAGATGAGGTCATAATATATAATCATATAATTTTTGTTGATTTTAAATTTAAAAGTGATTAATTAATAAATATTTTATCACATAATCAATATGTAATTTATGGATATGTTAAATTAAGTTATTATTATATTCAAGTGAAATAATTGCTCTAAAAAATTCTGATCGGCTAAAATTTACATTTATGAAAAAACAATTATTATATATATAATAATAAAATTGAGATTAAATTTAAATTAAATTTTGATTCATTGGTAAATATTTATAATATATCATTGTATAATCGTGATTGGATTTAATTAAAAATAGTAATTTTTTGACATGAAAATATATAATATATAAGTATCTTTTTTTTTTGCCGAAATATATAAGTATCTTAAATCTATTAATTACTATATTCAAATTAGAATTATTAACTAATCGTTGTTAGTATAGTGAACAAGATAATGGTAAATAAGGAAAACCTTTGATATAATATGATTGGTATGAAATTTATGAATGTTTTCTTATTAGTCCTAAAATAATTCACAATTTTCCGATATGTTAAATTAATATTAATTGTACTTTGGTAGACTCGTGTATTATAATAAAGGTTAGTAAATATTTATAAAACTTATTTCATATATAATTGTATAGTTGTAATTTATTTTAATTAAAAATAGTAATTTTTGACATGAAAATATATAATATATAAATATATTGTATTGCCACATAATATATAAATATGTTAAATCAATTAATTATTGTATCCAAATTAGAATTATTAAGTATTCGTGGTTTAGTAGTATAGCAAGGAAGAAATTGGTAAATAAGGAAAACTGTTGATATATTATAATTGGTCTAAAATTTAAAAATATTTCTAATTAATCATAAAATAATTCATAATTTTCTGATTGGTTAACTAAATACTAACTGTACTTGGTAGACTCAAGTATTATAATAAAGAAAAGATATATTTGACAAATTGAATTTGTCATATTTCGCCGTAGACATTATACTAAAATATTCTTAATCTATTTTTAAAATGAATGAATAATTAATTTAAGTTTTCCAATTTACAGCATACTTAGCTTGTTATGGGGCTGAAAGGTGGAATAGAATGGTAATTCTTGCTGCCCAGTGGGCAGGGTTTTCGAACTATGGTGTAGTGACATAGGACTTGGTCCTATTGGTGATCAATTTATGATAGTTCACGAACTTGACATGATGGCTAATATGGTGAATGAGAATGAAGATGAATAGAATCTACTGGAAGGTGTGGCTGAGCAGGAGGATGTTTTGATGCCGTTATTGGACAAAGAAATTTTGGTACAAGAGACATCAACATTTTTTAAACTCACGTGATAATGATTGTGCACATGTTATATAGTTGAAAAATATGTTGTGGTGTAAGATGTACTTTCTTCAAAAAAATTTAGTGGACGACTAATAAATGATCTTCGTGAAAGATGTACTTGAAAGTGTTTAAATATTTTTGAATTTTACAACTGCTTTCATATAACTTAAAAATTCATTATTTGACAAGATGATTGATTAAGAATAAATTGAGTTCATTTGTATTAGTTGCCTTAATTTCTTATGTTGGGTTTGTATTATTCATGATAGCTGCCGGACAACTGATAGATGATTTTCATGAAAGATATACTTGAAAGTGTTTAAATTTTTTGAATTTTACAATTGCTTCCATATAGCATGGAATTCATTATTTGATAATATGATCGATTAAGAAGAAACTGAATTCATTTGTATTATATGTCTTAATTTCATATGTTGGGTTTGTATTACTCATGGTAGTTGTTGTCTCAACTGTCTCTTTCATTACCAATGAGAGTTAGTTAACTGAAATGTTCACGACGGAGATTTGTTGGTTTTAAAATAAATAAGGTATATTAATGCATCAAAATATAAAATGCAAATATTGTTCAGATACTACTTAAAAATCATGTTTTTGAGTTTTACATATGTATTTGAATTTTGAATGTTAAAATGTGCGAAATTTATGCGATAATGAATTTTACATAAGTATGTGTTGTGAAATTTATAATTCCGTTGAAGTGTGTTATGCCTATATTAATAAGAATGTGATATTTATTTTTTTTTGTCCAAATTTAGATTTCTTCTACTATAAATGAAATTTTAAACTGTGTTATACGACATATATATATGCTTATAATAATCATATATAAAATTATATAACTAAAAAATACATATATGAATATAAGGTATTGACATACGACATATATATGTTTATAATAATCATATATATGCTTATAATATTCATATGAATTAGAATTTTAGTCTACTAATAAATATAACTAAAAAGATACGTATATAATTATAAGGGGGTGATATACAATAATGACTTAGTAATAAATATAGAGTTATTGATAATTAATGAGGTAGATGTAATTAATGTATGTTATTAAATTTGATATTTAGTAATATATATTTACGAGGGGTGATTTAGTAATTTCAAATGAATAAATTGTCTCTAGGAACCCCCTAGTTGCTCTATTATATATATAATAATAGATAGATGGCTGGTACTTTTAAAATTACTAATTTCTTTCTGCTTTTCAAAAAAAAATTTAAAAATTTTCAATTGTGTTTTAATATGTACTCCCTCCGTTTCAAAATACATATCCACTTTTAAAAAATCACACATATTAAGAAAATTGGATGTTGTTAAATTAATTGCATTAGTTGACTAAAATATGTGGAGTATGATTGATCTTGGAAATATTAATTGAAAATATGTGAAGGAGAGTTCATTTTAGAAATACAAATTTGTATAGTAAGTTGAAGTGGACAACTAAATTGAAATAAAATTTTCTTTTAAATATGAACATGTATTTTGAAACGAAGGGAATATTAACTTTAGTCTTAATCAAGTCTGCTAGTTGACTAGCGGACCTTTTTTTTTTTCCCTTAAAAAAAAAAAAAAAGTCTGCTAGTCAACTTTGTAGTTGCGCTATTACAGTATTTAATTACTTGTTTATTTATGATGAATGATTAGTTTGTTTTCTTATAAAAATTGTATTCGCACTTTCAATTTTGGTAGTTTAGGAATTAGATAATAATTTAATGTTTTCGATACTTTAATTACTTATAGTTTGTTAATAATTGGAATGCTTGTTTATATTTTTGTGTTGAAATTGCAGGATTTGATTAGGTTTTGGTAAAAAACAGTCTAGGGGAATTTATTTTTGGAGTATCCAGTTTTTGTTTCGTGTCGATGGCATGGTTTAGAGCTGGATACGTTAAAAATTCTAAATAAGGAAACTTTTTAATTAATTTTGATTGGTCATTATTTAATTAGTGAATTGTGATTATTTTAAAATAATTTTAATTTTTGATTAATTAATTGCATATTGTGATAGACTCGGTATTACAATAAAGGATAGGTAAGTTTTAATCTTATTATGATTGGTCAAAATTTAATTACTGAATTCTAATTAATTCTAAAATAATTCCTGATTTTTGATTGGGTAACTGCATACCTGGGTAAATTCAGGTATTATAATTAAAATAAGGTAAGTTTTAATCTTGTTATGATTGGTCAGAATTTAATTCCTGAATTTTGATTGGTTGTAAAATAACTTCTAATTTTTGATTGGTTCACTGCAGGCAGGTAGACTCACGTATTATAATATAGGATATGTAAATATTACTCTATATACTATCTATTCATTGAATTTATATCGAGTTTCGGGTTTCATATCTGATTTGAATTAAATTTCGAATCAAATATCAGTTTGATATCATTAAAATCCAAATTAAAATTAAAAACTTCAAGTTTAATAAATTAAAAATATCCAATTTCGAATCGGATTAATTTGTGATATCTGGCCTGGCGGGGGAGTTTAACTATATAAAAAAACATACCCCTTTACGAATTACGGTTACAACATTATAGAACCAAAGCAGAGAAACAAACAAACACAGTGGTCACGAAACAATCCGTCTAGGGCTCCAAACCTTCATCTCCCATGGCGAACAAAGCACTAGTCTCCGTAGCAGACACAATCTACGAGCTCCAAAAGCACCTCTTTGAAACAATCCAAACCGATGCCCAATTACACGCCGCCGGTTCATTAATGTCCAAGAACGATTTCAAACACGTAATTACCGAACGATCCATCGCCAAATCTTGTGGGTACCCACTTTGCCCCAACCCCTTATCACCCAATCATGTTAAAAGCAAAGGAAAGTATCATATTTCGTTGAGACAGCATAGAGTTTATGATCTTGAAGAGATGCGCATGTACTGTTCGACGAAATGTCTAGTCGAGAGTCAGGCGTTTTTGGGGACTTTGCAGGATGAGAGAAGTACGGTGCTTCATGAGAGTAAGATTGAGGAGATTTTGGGGTTGTTTCGGGAGAAGGGTGATGGTGGGGTTGGGAAGGGGGGTAAAGGGGGTGAGGAGTTGAGGATTAAGGAGAATGTGGAGGTGGAGCATGGGAGTGTTGTTGTTGGGGATGCGAATGCGATTGAGGGGTATGTTCCTAGGAGTTCGAGAGTGGGTGATGGGAAGAATCGGAAACAAGGTAGTGTTTTTTTGTCACTTGTTTTAATTGGTTTAGGGTTAATTGTATTGTTATCTTGCAAATTTATAACTTGTGAAGTCTTTAATTTGAAATCTTTAGTTTTAGTTGTTTAGTTTTATTGTTTGGTTCTTATAATGTTGTGAATGGCAGTGGCTAAACCTCCTAGCAAGAAGAAGCCTGCTGAGAAGATTGACATGAAATTTAGTGAGTTTGACTTTATGAGTACCATTATTACTCAAGATGAGTATAGTGTCTCGAAAGTACTGTCGCAGTTAAAGGCTAAGGATTCTGGTTTAAAGGTAAATGGTTCGGAGAGAGAAGATAGGTTTCGAGAAATAAATGATCAGTCTGTGGCATTGGGAACGTCTTCTGATCGTGCATCGAGCAGTTCAAAAAGTGAATGTGAAGAGCTGAAAGAGGAAGGGAGTGTTGTTGATATGATTGACAATCTTAGTATATCGGACGTGTCGGGAAATGCTTGTCAAGGTGGAGCTGGTGTGAATGTTATAGCAGCGGAGAAGGTAGCTCATAGTGGAAACACAGCTGAATGTAATGTTGACATGCTCAAGACTTCTTTGAAATCGTCAGGTTCAAAGAACGTTACGCGGTCTGTTACATGGGCTGATGAGAAGAGTACTGGCAATAGAAGGCTTTCTGAAGTTAGTGAGTTGAAAGATACAAAACATGATTCTGAGGGCCTTAATGAAGCAAATATGGAAGAAAACGATTCGTTAAGATTAGAATCAGCAGAAGCTTGTGCACTAGCACTGAGCCAAGCTGCGGAAGCTGTTGCTTCCGGAGATTCTGATGTCCCTGATGCAGGTATTAAATATTATTGTCAACAATGTTTTTCTTGAGTTGTAATTTGATTTGGAGATTCCGTTAGGTTTCTATCTTCGTTTTTTCTACTGAGATGCTGCCCATTAACTCTCTATTGCATGTATTATCCAGTTTCTGAAGCAGGAATAATTGTAATGCCCCCACCAATGTATGAGGAACCTATGGATGCAGACATTGATATGGACTTGGAACCAGCTGCTATAAAGTGGCCAAACAAACAGGGCATTACAGCTTCTGATTTTTTTGATAACTCTGATGATTCTTGGTATGATGATGCTCCAGAAGGATTCAGTTTAAATGTAAGTTTATCAATTTAATAGTGAATTTATGTTTTTATTCGTTAGATAATTTATTTTTATTTTAGTAACTTTGTTTTTTTTTTTAATGGTTTAGTTGTCGCCATTTGCATCAATGTATATGTCGCTCTTTTCGTGGATGTCGTCATCTTCATTGGCCTATATATACGGGTGTGATGAAAGTTCCCATGAAGAGTATCTCTCTGTTAATGGAAGGGAATATCCCCGTAGAGTAATAGCCATGGATAATCGTTCTTCTGAAATTAAGCTGGCTGTTGCTGAGTTTCTTTCTCAGAATTTGCCGGAACTTGTTAGTAATCTTAGACTCCCAATACCAGTATCAACGTTGGAGAAGGGAATGGTACGACTTCTAAACTTCAAATAGTGAATGACTATTAAATTTAAACTACTTTAACGGAAAACTTAACAGATGGAAGTTGCTTTTTTTTTTGGTCAAGATTAATTTGTCTATTTGCTATGTGTAATTTCTTTTCTTATATATTTTTGTCATTGTTCACTTGAGATCCAGGCCAAAAAGTACAATTTGTTTTAATATAAATTTAGAAAACCTTAGTTCGTTTGGCAGTTCATATATTCTTCTGGTCACAACTTAATTGCTCTTTAATTAAAATTTCAATTGATTCTATCAGAACCTCAAGATAGAGTGCAAGTGTCAGGTAACGAGTTGCTATAAGTTCTTCAGTGTGTTGTTGACTTATCTATGTTGCACCTTGTCGAAAAATACTATAAATTCATCGTTACAGCTTCCACCCATCTGGCACTTGTAGGGCATAGTCTCATGTAAGAATCACTAAACTTTCAGTTGTTGGATAATATTGAGTGTTAGCGGCTCTTGTCATTGAGTTCCTCTTTGGCGTGAGAATCTGTGAATAGGATTATAGTAGGATGTGATTTGAGTAAAAGAAGATTTTTCATTGCTTTCATCAGTTTCTCCAAGTGTCTTCTGAAAAAACCATTCCCCATTCATGTTTGTGATCACAGAGAGCATATGCCTGTATCTTCTATCTTGTGACTTGTGAGATGTTCGATTCGGACAGTGGAAAGATGTGTACAGCTTTCCTTGAAAAGCTGCCATTTTATCTTGGTAGAAGGTGTAGACAACCCCCCACCCACATAGTGTGTGTGCAGCGCATAGTGCTCAAGATATTTTGGATTGATCTTTTTGTCATATGTCTCTAGGAAGTCTACCTGGCTGGCTACCTTTTCCGGCTGTACAAATAGTTTTTTTATACCTCAGACTTATCTATAACCAACCTTGTTTTTTCTTTACAATTTGACAGCCTCTTGCAAAGCTGCCTAACTGGATTTGAATGTATTATGTTTTCATTGTTGCACTTTCATTTACAGGGCTTGCTATAAAAGTCTTCAATAATTTGATATTCTACCTTTTGGTTTGGCTCCAGTTGGTGCCAAACTTTTTCCGATCGTACAATAACTTATTGCATAACTCTATTTCATACAGTTTTGCTGATATGTTTTCATGTATATTTTAAAAATAAGTCCAAACAAACTCTATATTGTCATGTTGCTTCTTGAAAATTGTAATAGTACCAATTGTAGATTTAGTCATGCATATTAGCATCAGTGTTTTATATAACTTGTTCTATGACTTTTGATTTATTGGAGTTGCGCATTTTCTCGATATATACATGTGTTATTGAGTCATGGATCATTGCTGAGTGCTTTTTTTTGCAGTCCTACTTGCTGAACACAATGTCCTTTATGGATCCGGTTCCTCCATTCAGAACAAGGCAGTGGCACGTGATTATTTCTTTGTTTCTTGAAGCGCTTTCTGTTTCTCGGGTTCCTTCAATCGCTTCGTATATGCCAAGCAAGAGAAAATTGCTTCAGAAGGTATTGTTCATATCCACCATACTTGCCTATTATTTGACAAATCTATCTGGAATTTTTTTTTGTCCATTTACCAGTGTCATTATTGTAATGGTACTTAAAGGTTAGTAATTTGAAGCTGTAAAAGTTTGTTCAGCCTCGCAAGCTTTGTTAACCTCAACCAAACAAAAGTCTTCTGCATACGAGGTTGACTATAAGGGAAATGTCATTTTTTGTTCAATGGGATAAAAATTAATGTCATAATTTGTTGTGTGTGCTTAGGTGTTGGCTGCTGCAAATATTAGTGAAGAAGAGTATGGACTTATGAAGGATCTTGTGCTTCCACTTGGCCGAGTGCCTTACTTTTCTGCCCAAAGTGGAGGCTAAAGAACCAACTTGTACCCGTTAATTATAGTCTCTTCAAATTTTAACTTATTCATTGTGATGCTATTCTCATTTATATAGGCTTTGCTACCGAATGTTAGAAGGTGGCCTTTTCTCTGTTTTTTGGTTAATTGTTCAGTGTTTAAAAATTTGAATTTACCAAGAAAAGAACACAATGTTAATGTTATTAATGAATGAAGTGTATATCCAGTATGCATGTAACGAATCATCTGATTGTCATCTGCCAACATTTTGAATATATGTTAGAAAAGAATCTATTTGTAACTGTGGGCCTTTCTATTAACAATAACTTGTTTTAGTTTTAGGTTTTTTTTTTTTTTTTTTTAATCTATTTCTGCCCCATGGGCTTCACTCATATATCTCGTATTTAACATCAACTTCTTGTTTTAGTTTGTTGATACTAGCTTATTGCAGGGTTTATGGTTCCCTTTTTTCGCGTATTTTTTTATAATTATAATAATATATTTAAAAATTTAGAATATTGTAATATTTCATAAAATTCGTAAGAACACGAACTATATAAAAGAATAATGTGAAGATCGATAGTTTAGGTGAAAACTTAATATTAACTAACAAATCAAGACACAATTAAAATTTCTTTTTGACTTCATCAAAATTTCAAACACGAATTATATAAAAGAATTATGTGAAGATCGATAGTTTAGGTGAGAACATAGTATTAACTAATAAATAAGACATGGTTGAAAATTTCTTTTTGCCTTTATCAAAAGTCCATACATTAAACGTACTTTTTCGCGATATTAGTCTCAAAATTCTCCCCAAACTCTTGATCAAATGTTTGTTAATATAATTGAAATTAATAAATAAAATATTAGTTTTTATATAATATACTTAAATACTAATATAAATATTGTATATTAATTTATTATTGAAAGTTGAATAATATATTATGAGTATTAGATATTAAATATGTTATTAATTAAATTTTGAAGTTATAAATAATAAATTTATATATGTTAGTATAAAGAATCGAATCTTAAAAAATTTATCGGGTTTCGTTTGATTTATTTTAATTCTATCTTTGAGTTCTATAAATCAGATTTTGACGATTTTACAACCCTCATGAAACTCACGAAATATTTTTTAATTCAGTGATGATTTAAAAAGTACTATTTACATAAAATTTTTAGAAACTGAAGAAAAAAAATAGTTACAAAATTTTATATTAAATACTCTATTCAATTTAGGATACCTGCTTAACTAATATAATCTATTCAATTTAGAAGACCTACTTAGTTTTGGTTTAGATAATGAAAATAGAATATTTCATTATTTTACATCCAACGGCTATCTTTTATTTAATTCAAGATCTAACGGTCATTATTACATTGATAGTACATGACCAAATATTTGCATAAGATCCCTCTTATATATATATTATATTATAAGAATAAAATTATATAAAATCTAAAATTTTATTTATTAGTTTAAAATATATTAACAAACACTTTGATCAAGAGTTTGGGGAGAATTTTGAGACTAATCTCGCAAAAAAGTACGTTTGATGTATGAAATTTAGATAAAAGCGAAAAGAAATTCTTAGTCGTGTTATTGATTTATTATTTAATATTATTTTCTCAGCTAAACTATCGATCTTCTCATGGTTCTTTTATACGGTTCGTGTTTTTATAATTTACTACTCCCTCTGTCCATTTCAATTATTATCATTTTCTATTTTGAATGTCCCATCCAATTCTTTACATTTCAAAACTTTCCCAAAATAGTAAAGTTTTAATAATTTAAAAACTTTATTGGATCCACTTCTTCTCACTAACTTTCACTATTTTTCTAATCAATTACTTAAATATTAATAGGTCCCGCCACTTTACCCACTTTTCCTACACTTTCTAATACTTTACTCTTATTTCTTGGTTTCCGTGTCCAATCCAAATGATAAGAAATCACTTGGACGGAGGGAGTAGCTTAAAACTCATGCGATGCACGGACATTTTTAATATTATATAATTTTTCATCTAATTTTAATTAATTCGATAGTGCAGTTTAGTTTAAAAAGGTAATTTACAGGTTATTAATAATTATAATATTATTATTTTATAAATAGAATTATCCATGTTATTTTTGGAAGTTATGTGGAACTTAGTTAGAAAAAATAAAAAAGGTAAAAATGAGGTGTTTTATTTGAGAAAGATAGAAAAGGTACAATGTTTTGATTGCCCTTACATTTATGAAAATAAAGGTATTTTAATTGATAGAAAAGGTAACATGTTTTGATTGAAAATGGTAATTACCTGTGATATTTTTATATAATATATAAATTTTTTTTATGAAATTACTTTTTAAAAAATATATAAGTAAGTAAGGGTAATTATGTAAAATCAGCGTGTACCAAAAAATAGGTACCGAGCAAACTTTCAATGTTTCGTCTATTATAGTATAGTATAGATACATATGAAATATTACAATATTCTAAATTTTTAAATATATTATTATGATTATAAAAAAAAATACACAAATAAAGGGAACCGTACAACCGTACATTGCACGGGCAATAATCTAGTACAATATTAAAAAAAATATTATTGTATGTGTGTCATTTAAATGTCTTCAATTTACAAATTTTACTTGTAGCTAAATTAATCTTGCAAAAATATTTAATAATTAATTAAACATTTTTATCAATTTTGAAATATATAATCGATGTACGTTTTGTGTTGTAAACAATATCGAGAATAGGTAAAATAATAAAAAATGAGGAGATTAGTGGAGAAAAATAAGTGAGAAATGAGGATGAGACACGATGAAAAATGAGGAGCTGAGAATTAATGGAGATTGATATGTAAGAAAGGGGATGAGAGAAAATTAATGAAGAGAGAGAAGTAGAGCATGTGAAAGAGGAGATTTAATGTATTTAAAAAAAATGAGATTTAATGAGAAACTAGAACAATAAGCCGCGCTTCGCGGCGGCAATATTGTAATATTTTTAAAAAATTATTAAATATAAAATAAAATAAATTTTTAATATATCTTTCGACTGTATTTAATATGAAATAACAAACATAAATAAATTAAATTTAAATATCAAATAATACCTTTTATAATTGAATAGCATTAATAATAAAACGAACTTCTAAAACTAACTGATACATATCATACTCCGTTCTTCCTCGGTAAAAGGCTGCATTCGAAAATCATAAATTCAATCAAGCATTCTAAAATTATAAAATCAACC
>PHNY01154028.1:1751-16042 GCA_003724115.2 Anethum foeniculum
TTCTTTTGAGAAAATTTACTTATTCATATGATTTTATGACTATTACATTAACTAAATAACCATTTATTTTCTTAAAATAAGATTAATCAAACATTCGCATAATTTTTCTTTTTGACGTTTAACAACAAAATATTACATAAACTGATAAAAATACTGCTCCCTTCGTTCCATCGAGTAGTAGTATATGATTGGTTTGAGTATATATGGAGATTAAGAAAAAAATATAATTTAATGAAAAAAATAAGAAAAGTAGGTAAGATTATGAGATTAATCAATATTTAATGTATAAAGTAAATATAGCAGAAGAAAATCAAAATAGTGATTGTAGTTAATTTTTATATTATAAATTTTTTATTATTTTTGATAACTTTTGGATATTATAAAACTGAAAGGTACATAAAAATAAAAATGTATAAAAATGAATGGATAAAAGAAAATATAAAATATATCAATTTCTCGATTCTGAAATGTGTATATTTTTAATTTCAATTTTTTCTCCGTACCGTATTCTCGTAAAGGGAGCTTTCGGATGCAAGATATGAAATTAAATTAAGTTCTTCCTTAGTGGACTTAGGTCCCCTCTTAATCAAGTTGCCTAAGCCATGATGTCACTAGTTTACTAACTCTCTTCATCTTTATCCGCTTAATGACACGATACTAATATCTAAAGCTTATATCGGCCCATTTCATGCCAACACATTGCTGATGTTTTTGATCTGTTCCATGCTTTTGTGGGTCCGTTACATCTCATTCACTAAAACTGGCTGGTTTACTTCATTATTTATCAAGAAAACTAAAAATATTGTATCCTTTGTGACTAAAAAAAAGTTTATTAATCTCTGTTGTCCCTTTGAGTTCTGGTGGGCTTCACCTTTCTTCCCTCGTTTTCTGCAGTGGGCAAGATATTTATATATTTTGATATTTCTACAAGAATATAGTATACATAATTACACATGACAAAAGGGCTCTCTTTATTTAAGCAGAAATACTCCTTCCGTTATAATAGGTTCTTAATATTTGAAACAGAGGGAACAGAGGGTTCGGCACACATTTTAAAGCTCTTATAGTTCTATAATTTATTTTTAAATTTTTTTAATAAAAGTTTAGACATTTAATTTTTATTCAGAAGAAAAAAATTTCTAAATTAATTTATGCAACTATGCTAGATAAGAGTTTTAAAATACGTGCCGAACACTCTATTTCAAATGTTAAGAATCAAGTGGGACGGAGGGAGTACCTTGGATTTCATTACCTTTAGGTTTCAGGGTTTAACTACTCCATTTGATTATTTTTAATCAGTGATGGTCATTTTAGTATAGTTTACCCCTATATTTTTACAGTAATATTGCTCCGTTCTATTTTAGAAAAAAAAATCACATACTAAAAAAAAATTGATTAGATAATATTTTCGGTCAAACACTCTCATTTAATGCATTTAAAATGAGAATAAAGTATAGTTTTCAAAAATTAAATCTTAAAAATAGTAAATATAAAAATAATTTTAAAAAATTATTCTTAAATTTGCATAGAAAGAAGAGAGAAACAAGTAATTTGATAATTTTTTTTCGAAAGTGACTTGTATAATGGAACGGAATGAGCATTAAAATTTCAAAATGAATAATTATTTCCTTAACGAAAGTAAGAATAAGATATTGCAACATAGTTCAAATCTCCTCAACAGACTTAAATGCAATTAATTAAACGTGTTTATTCAAATTAATTCAAGAATCAATTAATCTATAATTAAATATAATTAAAAATGTCAAATCAATTCTAATATTTCATAATTAAAACAAATAAATTTAGAATTCAAGCCAGTCCAGATTTATTCGATCCAAGTTTCGCTTTATTCTAATGCTCATTCACATACGCGGAATGCTAGTCAAGTCTAGGAATTTTTTTAACTTAGAACCCTAAAACTAGCATATGTCATTCGTCTCTTACTTATTTGAGCAATTAAATACATCACGAGAGAATTTATTCTAAATATTATTTATTACACGCACACAAACAATCGGTTATTTAAAATATACGCAAAATAACTTAATAAAGCCAGATTAGAAACCACGTACATTGCATGGATAGAGGCCGCCGGATCAGTATACCTAGCAGGTGAACCAAGTCATACCGCAGTACTGAAAGTATTCGCCATTTGAATCCACTTGGCTCTATGGTGGGGTGAGCAAAATATCAAGCCGACGAGTACTTCTAGTGCCCTACTGCGACATTTATTTAGTTCTTTTGTTTACAAATACAACGGCTGAACTATAATATTCTGAAATGGATGAAAGTTCAAATTAATTTGAAAGTTAATTATAATTTCTAAGTAACATCATTTTGACTAGTTACAACAATTATGTTAAAAAGGTATTTGTAGTTAACATTCAATATATAATTTAACTAAAGATTTTTTTTTTTGACGAACAAAAATAGATTTTATAAACTTTCAGGATCAAACATCAAAGCAACATAAACATCAATAGAAACAGAACTCCTATCGAAAACGCGATCTGGAAATGAATATGACGTTCTAGCTAGCTCATGAGCGATCATATTAGCGGACCGTTTAACAAAGAACACCTCAATTGTGTTATACTTTCTAATCATATCCCGGCAGTCCTTGACTACACGACTAAACGAAGAAGACATTGTTGCCTTGCTCCTGATTGCCTGCACTGCAACTAAGCAATATGACTCCAGTATTACATTTTGCCATCCTTTATCTTTTACCCAACTTAAAACTTCCTTTATGGCCATGGCTTCTGCATGCTCTGGTTGGACTAAGCCCTCCTTACATACTGTCCTTGCTTGAATCAAATGCCCTCTGTCATCCCTGGCCACCATACCTATACCAAAAGAATTTTCCTCACCGAACAATGCCGCATCCACTGAAATCTTGATTTTTGACACCACTACGCCATAGATGGCCTATTGTTACTTCTCAGCAGGGCTGTTATCTTAGAGTATGTTACCATAGGTATGAAATTTTCACCCTATCACAACACCTGCACTAGGGGTTACCAAAGCTATATAACTGTGTTGCCATAGCTCACTAAGGTGTTACGCAAAGCAACACAAGAGTCTATGTTGCTATAAATTATGAATAACGAAAATTAAAATTTAAGGCAAAATTAAATTTATCTTTAAAAATAATTGACCTGGATAATATAATTCATTGATTTGTTGTGAAAAATTAAAATATATCAATTAATTGATTTATTTACATTTTATAATCGTTCAAATAGTCTATTTAAATTTTATATTAAAGAATCAATTTTAATTATTAGTTTAATAAAATTAAATAATTTTGATTAAAATGACTAAAATATTTATTTTCAGCTAATTAAAGCCTATAATCCTTTTATATTTTACAAAATAAATAAATTAGTAGTTTTATTGTAATTTATAATGTACAGAATTACAATATTTATAAATAAAATTAAAAATAGAATAGTGAATGGTGGAAATGGGCTGGGCCGCTCAAATTTACTGGGCGGCTAAATTTTGTGATGGGCGGCTAATGTTTTGACAAAGCGGGACTTCAAAATTTCAGACAAATGAATTAGGGATATACACTTTCAAGGGTTCAGACTCTTATCTCTTTCTCTTCTCCACTCTCGCTCACTCAATCTCCCCGTCTCTCCCTTCAAAACACAATCGAGTGTTTTTAGGGTTGAAACATCCTTCGACGCAACACAATCGAGCAACAGATTTGGTTGGATTGAAGCAGAGGATTTCAATTAGGGTTCAAACTCTCTTCTGATTTCAAGATTGGGTTCGACTTCGAGGTATAACCTCTCTTTCGTCTTGTATTTAAAGTGTATAACCTCTCTCTTCTGATATTGTATTTAAAGCTTGGGTTGCTGTGAAGTATATAACTTTTTCAATTGCATTTGGGGCTTTTACTAATGAAGTTATTTAATCATTGTTATTGTCAGCATGGAGTAAGCCTGGTGATCCTTTTGCGAAAAAATTTGCGGCTTATCTTGTATAATCTCAGTTTCAGGTAAAAAGAAACATTCAACAAGTTAAAAGAATTTAAAATTTTTTCGTACTTGGTTCTTTAGCTTGTATATATTTATTGGTGTAAAAGTATTTTGTGACCTTTGTTTTTTGCATTCTGTAAATATTTGTATGTTGTGTAAATATTTTGATTAAAATGAAATGTGTGTTGGATATTCATCACCCTGAAATCCCATAACCTTTTGGATATTCAGTCACAATTTGTTACCAATTTAACAAATTACTAATGTAAAGGAAATGAAGTATAACAAGACATTAGTAAGCAGTTTATCATGGATTACGGGTTAATGTCCTAAAACAGGGGTTCTATCAGTTTGGATGCTGATTAGGTAAACGGCATTTGGTGCGAACCAATTAAAAGTACGGAAATGAACGTCATCTCATTAGTGTATTGCAAGGAAGTTAGCTTAGTTAAGTATTTTGAAATTCAGATAGTTATAGATAACAGATGCACCAAATGCTTAATAGGCTATACATTTTAACACTTTTCTATTAAAAATTGCTCTAAGCACACAGATGAACCAGAAATAAAAATGAAAACATTCATTCATTAGGCATATGCATGTACGCAAATATGTCTAGTGCTTCTTTGGCATTTCTATATGCAAAAATAAATGTTACTGTAATTAATGTTATATTGTGCCGTTACCCTGCCATAATCTTATTATGTGAGATTATCCTCATGAATAGAATCCTAGCATAATCCAACATTTTCTCTATAACATGAGTACATAGTTTTAATATATATTGACATTATCTTGTATATTTTGTCAAAATTTCAGGCTACCTATAAGCTAAATGTTTTCCTGGTATGCATATGCATCATTTGGTATACTTTCGGGCTACCTATAAGCTAAATGTGCATATGCATAGTTCACTTAAATGTTGTTCTCACCTCTTCCTGCTCTTCCATTAGATACCACGATGATGTTCAAGAAATATCTCCTTTAAATGAGTCACATTGGAGTAATACAGATTATTGCAAACATCACCATGTAATGACATTCTAGTTATCTTAGATTAACTTATAAAAGAGAATCAGCTAAAACTTCATTCTGTATCACTGTAATGAGTGTATTTCTTCTTTGTCTACAGCTATGGTATGCATATGCCAAAACTCTAGCAGAGAAAGATGCATGGAAGACGGCAGAGGAAAGTGGCATATATTTGCTATGGTGGAACCAAAAGCATCAGGGAGGTTGATATATTCCAGCCCAGTAGCTCACTGGTCTGATATCATTTAAATGCTCATAGTTAAGTATCCGTCCTACCCATATAATGAAAAGTATGCCAAATTATATAAAATGTAAATTTTACTATTTTATCTCGAAGCGACCATGATAATATTTCTAGGCAATAAATTTATTTATGTTATATTAGGTGTAGAAGCAGAGTTGGAGAAAACAACCCGCATGATATGAATTGCAACAAAATTATCCAATCGGGGCTCCCCCCGCTTAAAACACTTGAACAAATGTTTGATGATTGCTTTATAAACACTTGTAATTTAATTTCAAATTGCTAATGATATCAGTTTTAGAGATTTAGAATTCACAAACTTTCTTGAACTTTTGCAGAGGCCCATAAAAGATAAGGTGAGATTGGAACAATCCTAGTAATTTCAAATGAACCTCGTCCTCAATATACAGCCGCTTAAGCTTTATGTAAGATTTCACTCATCTTTTTGCTGCAATCTGACCATTATAGCTAGTTTAGATAGTTTAATCTTTTGTCTAATATTCAAATTTTAATAAATTTCTTTATTTTGCCAGATATCTTGTTTCTATATTTTCTCAGGTGTATTACTTGATAATTCAGAAGTATCAGTAACTCATGTTCATCTGATCTTCTTCTCTCACTTCCTCATTTGACTTTATTTCCTTTGCCTTGTACTATAATTCAAGTTAAATTCTTGGACGTCAAAGGTTAATCATATCACCAGTTTTTAAAATTTAGAAAAAACAGAGAAACTATGAAAAGTTATTCTACTGACCAAGACTTGGCTAGCTGTATATATGTATTAGATTGCTAATTTGCAGTAAAAAGTAAGCAATGTTTGCAGTAAATGGTAAGCAATATTTTCCTGGTATGCATATGCATCATTTAGTCAATGTGAACTATAAGGTAAGTTATGTGTAACAATTTAAACTTTTGGCTTGTTGACATACTTTCAGTTATATATTTTTTATCCCACCTGTTAATAATGTCTTTTACAACCTCTCATTGGCGATTGATTAAACATGGTATTGTCAATTATTGATTGCATAAGAACAAAGCCATGTTGAAATGCAAATGTAACATTTTTTCTAGTTTTCAACCAGACTTTATATGCTTCTCTTGTTGTTCTAAAGCCTTTAATCAGGAATGCTTTGTAGTGATATGATTTGTTTGAAAACAGGGGGTTGAGCAGAACACAGATCTTCGGTTAATCAAGACAATGCTTCTTTCATGCACAACAATCTCTATGGAAGAAAGACTATTGCGTGTCTGGCCGGAGAAGAGAAATAATAACTTGATGTAGATGTTGAAGTAGGAGTCTCATGTCTAGTGATTGCTGCTGTGGTGTTCCAAATATGTGGAAATAACTTATGCTTTTCTTTTGCTTAATTGTAGGTTGTTGAAATAGTTGAGCATGCTTTGTATTAGTATACTACAAGAAATATAACATAAATGTAATAATTTATGAATTTATATAAATTTATTTAAATTGAGTTGTTAGTTTAATTATTCTTTGAATATTTCTATTTATTTTTTGAACTTAAATATTTATCTATTTATTATTATATTTATGAAAATTAAAGGAAAAATAAGTGAAAATAAATTATTGAATATGAATTTTTAAATTATTTATGTGGGCCCCACTTTTTTTAAAAATAGAAATCAGAATATCTATTGCAACAAAAAAATCGTAATGCTCTAGGGTGCTATTACAACATCTATATTGGTCTACTGTAACAGCCGAGGCTATGTTAGCTAAGACCTGTTTTAATGATGCTATAGATACATATACTAACTAGCTAGGACCTAACATAGCTTTGGTGTTCCTATAGCCTTTTTTTGGCCTATAGCAACATCAAATGGGGTCTATAGAGACACAGTTTTGGTGTTGCAAGAAGCCATCTATGGCGTAGTGCACCTATGGTTTTGCCCAGACACTTGCTCAATCACCTTCAACTAGCTTGGGGAATGAAGTTGCATATCCACTATGCTGGGCTTATTTCCATTGTACAAGATACTGTTTAGCGTTTGCGATTACAAAGTTCAGCTGGGTATACTTTTCATTCCGAATCAATTCATTTTTGGCTCTCCAAATTGACCAACTAACGGCTGATATCTCCGTTTGCTTTTATTTATCATAAGCTAACATAATTCTCTCCCACCACCGGAATAAATTCTCCTCTGTAGGCGAGTGAAAACCAGGCACCACAACCTTCCAGCAGAGCTCTGCTGACGGGAACTTAATCAGAATGTGAGCAATTGATTCCTCCTCTGTTCTGCAGACTGGGCACTCACTCTCAACAAGAATATTTTTCCGCTGTAACATCACCAGTGTTGGAAGGCAGTATGATAGTGCTCTCCAAACAAAATTCAAAATTTTAGGGGAGCTTTTATCTTCTAAATCTTGCGCCAAAGACTTGCATTATCCTCCCGTCTCCAAAGATTCTTTTGAGTTTGCAACATTCGGTAAGCACTTCGAACAGAGTAATTTCCAGAGCTTTCCTTAGACCAGTACACAGTATCCTGTTCCATATTATCATCCAGTTGAATACTCCTGATGCACTGCTGGTCTCTTACATTAAAAAGATCACGTAGTATATCTTCATTCCATCCTCTATGATCAGTTGCCATTAGCGAATACCTTGTTTTGCCTAAGCACCATTGAACTTGAAGTGATGAATGGATTGTGCATATCCATTAGCTAAGGTTGACCCACTATATCAATTTCATCCCTGAGCCTACCCTCCACCTCATTCCAGCAGCAATAACATCTTTGCTTTCCCATGTGCTTCTAGGGTTATCTTCAAGCTGAGCATTAACAAAAGAGCTGTTTGCAAAGTACCTAGCCTTATAGACCCTGGTCACGAGACTATTCAGATTAGTAATGAATCTCCAGCCCTGCTTTGCCAGCATAGCTAAATTAAAATCACGAAAATCTCTAAATCCCACGCCCTCTGTCGACTTGTGTTTGCTTAAATGAGACCAGCTCATCCAGTGTATACTATTTCCATGATCCCCTTTCGAGTTCCACCAAAAACAAGATAAACTTCTCTCTATATCTTTTGTTACTTTTAATGGCAGTAAAAAAACACTCATTGCATGTGTAGGAAGCGATTGAGCTACAGATTTTATCAATACCTCCCTTCCTCCTTGAGAGAAATATCTCCCCTCCCAGCACTGTACTCTCTTTTTGATCTTATCCTTCAGAAAACCTAAGGTTGCCACTTTACTCTTCTTCATCATATTTGGTAGACCCAGATAATTGCAATCCTCTCCTGCTTCATGAATATTTAACAAGCTGTATAACTGAGCTCTCTCCTGACTTTCGACATTAGAGATGAAAAACACTGACGACTTAAGAATGTTTACCTTTTGACCAGAAGCATTTTCAAACGTTCGCAGTAATCTTAACATGTTACTTGCTTCCTCCAAGCTTGCTTTGCAGTACAGATAGCTTTCACCAGCAAACAGCATGTGCGTAATACTTGGAGCTTGCCTGGAAATCTTTATCCCTGTTAATAACTTTTACTACTCATGGTTCTTAATTATTGCAGATAGCCCCTCTGCACACAATATGAACAAGTAAGGGGATAAAGGATCCCCTTGTCGAATGCCTCTGCCTGGATAAATTGGACCCATTTCCCTCCTTGCATGAGTAATAGTATACGAAACTGAGGTAACGCATTGCATGATCAGATGAATCCACCAGCCACTGAATCCCATCTTCGTAAGAACAACTCTCAGAAATTCCCATTCTATTCTATCATAGGCTTTCGACATATCCAGCTTTAACGCCATTTACCCCTCCTTCCCTCTTCTTTTCCGCTTCATAAAATGCATTATTTCATAAGAAACCATCACATCGTCTGAAATGAGTCTCCCCTTCATGAATGCACTCTGATTTTCGGATATTACTGATTCAAGCTTCTTTTTCAATCTATTAGCCAATAATTTAGTAATGATCTTTATCAGTACATTACATAATGATATAGGGCGTAAATCACTGACTGAGGATGGGCATTTTTTCTTTGGAATCAAAATGATATTAGTGGCATTCAGCTCATAATTCAACATTCCATCATTGAAAAATTTTCTAACCAGTTTAACAACATCATCACCCACCATTTCCCAATGCTTTTGAAAGAATCCCGGAGTCATTCCGTCTGGCCTGGGTGCTTTATCCGGATTCATTTGGAATAGAGTTGCTTTGACCTCCTTGTGTTAAACTGGTTTTAATAACATGTCATTCTGATCATTGGTAATTGTAGTAGGAATGCCTTGTATCACTTCCTGCCAGTTTGCTTCCTTAGCCTGAAATAGTTCCGTAAAATAATTCGTTATCAATTCAGCTAAACCATTCCCCCAATCCACCCAAGCATATGCATTTTTTAGTTTTTAGATTTGGTTGTTTCTCTTTCTACTACTAGTTGAAGCATGAAAGAATCTGCTATTTTGATCACCGGCTTGTAACCATAGTTGTTTCGACCTTTGACGCCAAAAAATTTCACTCTGATTATATATGTGGTTTAACTGATGTTTTGCTTCTTTGTACCTTGCTTTAGATTCCTCATCTTTGCCATTATGAAACTTCTTTTAAATCCCCTTACACTCCTTAATACGACCGCTGAAATTACCTGTCACCTCCTTACCCCACACTGCCAGTTTTTCACTACATACTTTCACTTTCTGCTGAATATCCACATTGTCATCTCCAATCCACCCATCTAGCACTAACTGCTCGCACATTGGTCCTATCATCCAGGCATTTTCGAACTTAAACCTATATACATAATTTGTTTGCTTGACAACTTGAGGAACCAGTAATATTGGACTATGGTCTGAAAGTGATCCTTCCAGATTATACAGTTTCGCCATTGGGAACATTGACAGCCATGTATTGTTCGTAAGAACTCTATCTAATCTCACCTCAATAAAATTTGAAGTATCTCTTCCTCGTTCCCAAGTGAACTGATGTCCTACAATTGCCATGTCCACCAAACCAACCTTTTGTATGGATTGATTAAATCCTTCTATAAGGCTATTTGGATATGGATTTCCTCTCTCTTTATCATCCAGTGAAACAACATTATTAAGGTCCCCAATGACAGACTAGGGTAAATTTGAATCCCTTGCTAGATGAAGAAGCAAGTCCCACGTTCTTCTTCTTAAAACTCTGTTAGGTTCACCATACATTCCAGTTATGCGCCAGGCATTTTCATTCTCATCTGTGACCTTAGCATCTATGTGATTTGAAGAAAAACTAATAATATCCACCTGTATTTTCTCTTTCCACATCAAAGCAAGACCTCCGCTCCTTCCTTGAACATCAACGACAAATAACCCCTCGTATCCTAACTTGTTTTGCAACCATTCCATTTTTGACTTCTTGACAATAGTTTCAGATAAGAAAATAAACATAGGCTTGTCTTGACGTACCACGTCTATAAGGAATTAAACTTTCCCCGGTCGCCCAATCCCGCGGCAGTTCCAACTCAGAGTAGTCATGATGATTTGGGGGCCTGCATTGCAGCACCCGCCAGTTGCAAGTTTTATGAAAATGTATCCTCCTTATTCTGATTTTCTGCCATGTCTGTATCCATTTCGTTATGTTTAGTCTGAGGCCCATTAACGTTATGGCCCAAACTGATGTTATCCAACATATCTTTACGCGCCTTTTTTTGTTTTGAAACTACTAGCCCCTCATTATCTGGATCGTAATTTTCTTCATTTAATTCATCATTATCTGTTACCTCCTGATTTGGTGCTGATTTATCACAGAAAACAATATGCTTTTTTCCCGCTGTGTATTACGTAAATCTCGGGAGTTTGTTGGCTTCCTATTTTGTCCACCATCTTCTACCGGATCATCACCATAGCCACCAGGTTTGCTCAAGATCACCGAACTGCCATTAGCATCCCTAAGCCACTGATTTCCTTTACTGCTATTCTGTTTTCTGATTGGGGCTCTCAGTGAACTATCATACCTTCTCTCATCTCCAGCTTGAGGATTGTCAAAAAAAACTTCACAAAACTTGTCTGAATGTCCAATGAGACCATAGTAAAAATAGAAAGATGGTAATCTTTCATATTTAAAATTAATCCAAAGCCATTCTCCACCTGCCTTCTTTATCTTCATACAGCTCTTCAATGGAACGCGTACATCTATTACCACTTAAATCTTAGATAATTTCTCCATATTCCTTGAAAGTTTCTTGGATCAACCTTCAAAAACTTTCCAACATAGTTCCCTATCGAACGCAATACACTTTTTGAATTAAAACCAATGGGGAGATCATAAAATTGCATCCATAAAAATACCTCTGTTAACTGTATATCATTTAGTTTCTCATTTACATCTATTCTCTTCAAAAGCAAGACTTGTTGATTAAACGTCCAAGGTCCATTATCTAACACCCGTTTGATATCTAACTCATTAAAAAATTTAAAAATGAATAGATTTGGAAAATTGGTCTCCTCTATGAAAACTCCTTTAACTTATCTCCAGATAGATGCCAATGTCTCCTGCATAGCCCCAAAATTTATCTTCCTGCTTGATAAGAAGCTTTCTACTATACACCGATCATATCCATTATTCTGAGGCAAATGGACATCCTCCAAAATGAGCCCGTCCTGTTCATCATCGTTTATTGTTAATCTTTCATAATCTGCTATGATATTTCTTTCATGAGAGGAGCTCGCCATCATAATTTTTAGAAATGAATATAGCAAATTGAAAACTAAAAATTGATAGTTTTTATGATACGATATTACTCATCATTAGATGAGACAGAGAAAAAACACGTCAAATGACGAGACAGTGGGTGGAGATCATATTTAACTATAGATTAGTCTAAAACAAGCTGGGGGAAAAGAATCAATGTAAGAGCAACTCCAATAGGTGTGCCAAATCCCATGTGGCATGGCACTCTTGGGTGCCTTCCTATTGGAGTGATGAGGGTGCCTAAGGGGTGCCAAGAGAAGTTGCCAACTTTTGGCACCCTCTTGGCACCTCCTCTAAATGAAAAAAACTCAAATTGTTGTTATAAATGTGTATATAGTCCATACCCATAATACTATATCCCTTTTTTATATAATTTGTTTGGGGACCATCTAGGCACCTCATATAAGGTGCCATCTACTGGACTTGAAGGGTGCTAAATATGATATAAATAAAATTATAAATAAAATATTATTATTTATAATATGTTGGATATAGTTGGCACCCTCAAGAGTGCCTCTATTGGAGATGCTCTAATTAGCTGCTGATGGAAAACAAAATGCATAGAAACAGGAACACAAGAATCCAAAGCTTTCGAAGTGGGCCTGGTGAGAAGAAAGCCCGAAATGTACATAAGGATAAGAATGAGAATAAAAAAAATCTAGTCAATAATTTAAAAAACAAGGACAAGTCTATTTTGGAAACACAACAGAGACCCTGTTTGACAAATTAACTTATTACTTATAAGTAACTTATTTTTTTTTAAAATTTTGTATTTTAAAAAAAAATTCAAATATAAATATTTATTATTAGAATTGAAAATCAAATCTTATTTTACTTATAAAAATTAAGTTACTTATTTTCAGAAAAAGTACATATACACGTACTTTTTCTGCTTATAAGTTACTTATAAGATTTGCCAAACGGGGTAAGAGTGGGGTGATTACATAAGTGATGCAATCCCATCACTAAACCCTTAACATGCAGGAATGGACAAAACAATGAATCACTTGGGAGGCATGCTGTTACATAATGTTAATAATCTGTTCGGATCTCTCTATAGCTTTCTTTATAATTTTATATAAATCTCGTCAGGATGTGTTAAAATATTAATCAATTAATTATCATACCAAGGAAAGCAGCAATCCTGAAAAGTGAAATTTTTTCGCAGCTCTGACCAATGGTGTGTATAAGTTATGTTGTCACCACCTTGAAAGAGAGATTAAAATTGAAAAATAGCACATAGTAGATACCAGAGCAGAAAGTTGTATAATCTAGTAGCTCACACAACTTTGGGCCTCTGCGAGTGGCATTTCATATCTAGCCGGGTTCGTTAAAATTTTGGCACATTTCAGTACATTCTTAATGCATATAGATGATCCAGTTTTCTCAAGGAACATGCAATGTAGATCTTACCATTATAACATGTTTGTTTATAGAGATTTTGCAGGATAATAATATGCACAATAATGTGAATCAGCCTCCGGTTTCAGGTTTCAACACTCACTTCTTTCTTGTGTTGTCATTAAACGTTTCATGCGGTTACTTTTAGGGAGATGCAAGATCTGTACGAACTAAGAAGGTATTACAGATGGCACTATCTCCTGCCCTGGTGAAATATCTTGCCATACATCTCTTTGACGAAGTTACAAGTGGTCTTCAAAAATGAAATATCTTGAAAAATGAAACGTAGAGTACGAGCAGGATGGATGCAATAACCAAACAATCGAATGAGTCAGGTAACACAGGTTAGTAGGTTACTATATGACACCACAAGTGCACTAGATGTAGATTATGAGCCTGATGAAATAAAAAACAACAGTCATGATATTTGACACATAAACTATCCACCACAAGAAACACGGGCGAAGTTTCAGTTATAAAATTCTAGAAGATGGTACAACAATGAACTGACTTCACTCTGTAGAAAATAGGATCCTATGAAATACAGATTAGTGAGTCTACAGCAGCAAATGCAACAACTAACAACATAGGCAAAACAAACATTCAGTTGAATGCTCATCTAAATTACTGAAATAATTAAGCAGAAACGAAAAACAAAACTATAATGGAAAGTTATAAAAAATATAACTTTGAAAATATCCACATTAAACAAAAAAGCAACTATAACGGTACTTAAATTTTGATTTAAGTATCAAATAGAGCGATACTTAAAAATATAAGATAGAAAGATGGGAAGTACAGGGTTACATATAATACCCTGATATTTTAATTTATTTATTTTATCATTTCAATATTGAAATTATCAAAACTATGTTTAAAATTATATTTGTATATAATTTATTTCTAGAAGTTTCTAGAAATTAGAAGC
>PHNY01154072.1:356-11591 GCA_003724115.2 Anethum foeniculum
TGTACTGTAACTTGTCTCACATTCATTCTTTGTATAGGGGATTCCTCTGAACATGCAATTCCAATTCAAAAGATAGATATTAAGTTTTCGGTCTGTTCATGTGTCAATTTACCAAAAATTTAGAAAGACCTTCTGTGTACCAGGCTGATTAGTCCACAACCACCATAACTTGATCCCCAGTGCCAGATTGACAAAATTATGCAGATTCATGCCATCTTTAAATAGTTCATCTGTCGGTCGTTTACCAGTGAATAATTCTGACAAAAGATATACATCTCCTTGAGTAGTTTTTTTTTTTTTTTTGAAAAGCTCTCCTTGAGTAGTAACTGCACTCCCCATGACATATTCTGAAATTTTCAACTTACACAAGCATGTCATGCAACCAAAACAAAAGGCTATACAGTATTAAAAAAAATTTGGCGATTTAAATCTATACGTAAAATTTCTTGACTGTTGTTTCAGTGGTGAAATTAAAACGGAAAAAAGATGTTGTCTTCTGTAAATTCAAAAAAAAAGCTATCAGTAGTAAATGTACAAGTGAATGAAGTTGTATGCTTGATTTCTCTAAATAAGACATAAGTCCAGTTTGACGGGGGAGTTACCTGGACCCGCATATCCAATAGTGCCCTTGATCCCGGTTGAGCTGAACTGGTTCGAATCAACACCCTTGCTTGAGTTGAAAATGAGCTTTGCCAAGCCAAAATCACTCATATGCAAAGTCTTATCAGTGTCAAGAAGAATGTTGCTCGGCTTCAAATCATAATGAACTACAGGAGTTTGACACTGATGACGAATATAATGTAACACAGCTGCCATATCTGTAACGTTAATCCCTTGGAGGATACTCAAGTTTTTCTTCTGCAATTGTCCAGGTTTTGGGTGCAGATAATCATCTAGACTACCATTTGACATATACTAATAAACTGTAGCTTTGAAATCATTACCCTCAAACTTTATGCTTGAACAAGCATTTAGGACCTTGACAAGGCTGCGATGACGTAAATTCTTCAAGGCTTTGCATTCAGCTAACGAACTTTTAGAAGCTCCTTCATATTGATGCTTGAGTACCTTCACAGCGACCGTTACCAGGGAAAGATGTCCTTGTAAACTGTGCCAAAGTCATCAGAACTGAGTACATTAGCTGGAGAAAATCTACCACTAGCATTAAAGAGGTCTTGATAGGACAGTTTTGTGTAAAATATCATATCAGGAGCTTCTGGAACAAGTTCATTCTTCAATTTTTTTTTATCGCCAAAGCAGAAGGAACTATAAGAAAGCCAAGCATAAAACAACATTAGCAAGTGCAGCTACTGACTTGGGATATATGTGTTTCATATTTTTAGGTTCTGACTGTACAAAGCATGGCTGTAAATGCATCCCCTGAATACCCCCACAAAGATTCAAGTTTCCTAACACCTGATCTTCGCTCGAATTTTTGAATACACATGAAGAAGGCACTGCACCCTTCAGATTGTTGAACGAGAGGTTTAGATTCAGTAATCCGGAAAGTTGTACCATGTTCTTGGATATCTCGGTCGCTAGACAAGTTATTGTGAAAAACATCCAAGTACCGGATATTTTTAAAGTTTTCAAATGGTGCAATACTTCCTTGGAAAAAGTTGGAATCTATATAGAGTTCTTCTAATGCCACTCAGTTCCCAATCTCTGTAGGTATATTACCAAAACTTTGTTATCTGAAACATCAAATGCAACAAGATTAGTCAAATTGCCAACCTGCTCTGCCAAGGACCCGGAGATAGAATTATGAGACAAAATTTTTAAAAACTCTGAAAGTGATAAAACACTAAAAAGGTTTATGATTGTATTATTCAATTTGTTCATAGAAAGATTGAAGGACTGTAGATACAAGCAGTTCCCCAAACTGAAAGGTATGTTTCCCTCTAAACTTTACCCGATGAATGTGGGATCTTTTTCGTGAACTGATTTGAAAAAAAAATCCAAGGTTGCTAAACTGGAAAGTTCCTATTGAGCTGGAATATTACCAGTTAAACCAGTTTCTGCTAAGCTCAATATAACTAAGTGGAAAAGGTTAGTAATCTCTTCGGAAATGCTTCCTTGGATATTATTTGTTCCAACAACTAATCTTGTGAGTGTACTAGATAAATAATGGATGATAGTTGGAAAATTTCCTCCAAACCTGTTGTCATCGAAAGCCAGCAACTCTAACTTGCTGCAGTTAGCCAAAGAGCTTAGAAAACTCAGATCATACTGGTTATCTTCTCCAAAATGATTTTTTACCAACGCTGAACCATGATAAATTTGGTAGGTTCCCACACTTCCTGGGAACTTTTCCACTTTGAGGAACATCGAACCGCTGTAGAGCTGATGCATTGGTCAATGAAATTGGTAGTAGCCCAGTAAAGTAATTATTTTCCAGCTCCCAAAGTGTAGAAGCTGGAGATTTGGCAGGTCAAAACCTATACCCCTTCTGAGAGTACCTCTACAGTTGTTAAAAGACAGGGACACGAGTACAAGTGAAGATAAATAGTAAAGTACATCTAGAAATTTACCAGAAAGAAAATTTGCAGACATTCCAAGCTTTTATAGATTTCTCGCTTTAGCCATAGAATGCCGAAGTTGTCCCTCTAAATAATTACATGAGATATAATGCTCTTGGTGAGATGTGAGATTTCCTATGAAAGCGGTATTCTTCGTGTGAGGTTATTGTTTCTGACATAAAGGGTCAACAGCTTTGGCAAAGAACCAAGTAGTAGAGGAATATGCCCCTCAAAGAAGTTCATACAACTAGACAGATTGACTGGAATTTAAACATTGTAAAATATTATTACTCAAGTTAAGAGTTTGAACTTTGAAGGAGTTTGAACTTTGAAGGCTGGTCAGAAAACCAAGTCTTGGAGGTATAATACTGATAACATATTTTTATTGTATATTATTAGTGTAATATTTTAATTATTTAATACATTATTTTTCCTTTTTATGCTTGGTTGTGTGTGTTATTAGTTGTGCAGGATTTTTAGAAGATTTGCGGGATTTGCCTGTTTAATGGAATTAATTGCACAAAAAGTCAAAGATATCAGACACATCAACACGAGTCAGCAGGATCGAGCTAAATCAAGTAAAAATGGAAAGTTGAGCAAGCGCGTTATCACGAAGATTATTGTATATCAATAAGACAATCTTTGTAATTGATGCTAATGTGTATTATTTTAGTATAAATAGACCCCTCTAGCTTCTCACATCTCATACATCTCTTTTCTCTTGTTTTCTGTTCTCCCTTGTATTCAAGATTTTATCAATAAAAGCTTCAAGTTAGTCTTGGTATGAGTTCTTATTTAATTTATACCGTTATTGTCTTGAAGATGATCAACTAAGTCCTTTCTGAGGAGCGGATGTAGTTGGCTAAGAGACCCGAAAGTATGGTGTAAGTGCTTTAATTGCGACATATCTGTTTTATTAATTATCTCCAATATCATGTCTATGTGTGAGTAATTTCATGCGTTCCACACAAGTAAAGTTGGGAGTTAGTATAGTTAGGTTCCATATGATTTTGAGAGTTGATTTAGTTAGTGAAATAGATGTGAAATATTTTTATGGTTATGAATGTAACTTGATTTGGAGTCATTGGATGTCTTTACTCTGAATACTTGTAAGTTTATTTGCTATTAAAAATTCAAATATGTAAGTACCATGATGATCGTGTCAGCCGATGAAATCCGTTCCTTAAATCCGTTTCTTAGATCTTTTTATTAAGTGATATTTTAAGTGATAGTTAATTGTTTTTATTTGTTTCATAAATTAAGAATTTAATTCGCGTTCTCTGTGGTTCGACCCGTACTTACCCTCGTACTCGCGTACGCCCGTGCACTTGCGGTATTTTTATTAGTTAACGGATTTTTCCCCAACAAATACCATTGAAAAGAATTTTCAGCAACATCAAGTACTCAAAGAAATGAAAGATTTTCAACATGCGGTGATATGATTCCAGCCTAATTCTGATGTTCAAGATCAAGAGAAATAACTCTCTGGTGTTTGGCACTGCACTTGACTCCATTGACAGAAATGGAGGGAATCATTCCAAGAGTACAAAACTTCGAGGGGATCTTCTATCACTTGAGATATTGTAGCTGATTTAAAGCATGGTTATGAAATATACAAACAAATGTATATCTTTTACATGGATGTATCCATGAAAATCACTGAATGATAACAGATTCTTCCAACCTTTTTTCTAGTGATATATTACTGAGTTATTAGCTAAACATTTTACCAATTTATTAATTTTTCGAGTAGTGCTAGTCTGCTAGATACCCTTAAAATTTATCTTTTCAAAATATTCATATTCATTAAAAACGAAGTCATATTTTTACTTTCTTTTTTGTACTCTCATTAAAAAAGTTTTGAAGTGTGTAATGCTAGTTCTCTAATGTTTTAAGTATTGCAGACGAGACCCTAGCCTAATGGCGAATGTTGAGTCATATGTACGAAAGTATTCGTGGCTATGCTGAGAACTTTGAACCATTCATCTCTGATGAATTTGTGATACCGTAGTTGCAGAATTCATATGTAATTTCAAGATTAATATAAACAAAACTAAACTTGATGTAACATAATTTGTAGCTTGAACACATCCAAATTGCTGTACTTGTATTAGTTAGCTACCTATTTCCAGATGAATAGTTCTCCATAACACCCCAATGCTGTAATTACATGTTGTAAGACTTTACACATAACCCTCCCCCCCCAAAAGAAAATGGTCACCTTTCACAACGTTGCCTCTAATATAAGAACGAACAATGAGCAGCTATGAAATTGATCCTGTAATAGTGTTCAACAGGAGGATTAAAACTTTATATCAGCCATTGAGGACTAAAAAACTGTTCTTTTATTGTTTTTAGATGTACTGCAACTTGTCTCATATTCATTCTTTGTGCAGGGGATTCCTCTGAACATGCAATTCCAATTCGAAAAATGGAAGTCAAGTTTTCGATCTGTTCAGGTGTCCATCTACTCCCAACATCATCATTTTCGGTAGTACCATCCTCTGTACACAGGGATGATTGGTCCACAACCACCAAAACTTGATCTTGCAACGCCAGATTGACAAAATTGTGCAGATTCATGCCATCTCTAAATAGTTCATCAGTCGGTCGTTTACCAGTGAACAATTCTAACAAGAGAATTCCAAAGCTGTAAACATCTCCTTGAGTAGTTACCTCACTACCCATGCCATATTCTGAAATTTCCAAATTATACTTTCAATCAACACAGGATTATAGTGATTTTAATTAACACATGATTAAACTGCTTTGTTGCTTTGTTCTAGTTTTAGTAGGGTTCCTTTGCTCTTGTACTCTATTCCCTTCTACTACAACCGAAGGGATTTTTCTTTTCTATGAATGGCTTTTCAAAAAAAAAAAAAATTATTAAACTGCTTGTTGTAGTGGCGAAAATAAAAAAAGTTGGTCTTCTATAAATTTACGAAAGATGCTATGAATAGGTAAATGTACAAGTGAATAGGATAGTTGTATGCTTGATATTTCTAAATAGGACACAGAAAGAGGTGTTCCGTGAAGTTACCTGGAGCCGCATATCCAATAGTGCCCTTGATCCCAACTGAGCTGAACTGGTCTGAACTAACACTCTCACTTGAGTTGCAAATGAGCGTCGCCAAGCCAAAATCACTCACATGCGCGGTCAAATTAGCATCAAGAAGAATATTGCTTGGCTTCAAATCACAATGAACCACAGGAGTTTGACACTGGTGATGAAGATAATTCAGAGCATATGTTACATCTAATGCAATATTAATCCGTTGGATAATACTCAACCTTTTCTCTCCTGATTGTCCAGGTTTTGGGTGTAGATAATCTTCCAAGCTTCCACTCGACATATATTGATAAACTATAGCTTTAAAATCATTGCCGTCGAAATTGATGCTTGAGCAAGCACTTAGGACCTTGACAAGATTGCGATGGCGGATATTCCTCAAGGCTCTGCATTCAGCTATAAAACTTTTGGAAGCTCCTTGCTGTTGAAGTTTAAGTACCTTTACTGCAACTGTTAGTACATCCGGGTAAAGATGTCCTTTGTAAACTGTGCCAAAGCTACCAGAACCCAGTACGTTATCTGAAGAAAATCCACCTGTAGCATTGAAGAGGTCTCGATACGAAAGTTTCGGATAAAGTCTCCTATCAGAAGATGCTGGACCAAGTTCGTTCTTCATCTTTTTCGCTCGGCAAAGTAATATCAATAGAATCAAGAAGGCCAATCCTAAACCAGCACTAGCTATTCCAGCTATTAACCTCACAGAAATTTGCTTCCTATTTTTACCTTGTGACTGCACAAAGCATGGCTGCAAATTCAGCTCCTGGATACCCCCACAAAGATTCAAGTTGCCCAACACATGAACCGTATTTGCATTTCTAAAGACACCTTCAGAAGGCACTGCACCCTCAAGATTGTTGAATGACAGATTAAGGTTTAACAATCCTGAAAGTTTTATCATGTTCCCGGGAATTTGGCCAGACAAGTTATTGCGAGAAACATCTAGATATCGGATGTTTTTGAAATTAGTCAATGGTGCAATACTTCCCTGGAAAAAGTTGGACTCCATATAGAATTTTTCCAACGCCAGACAGTTTCCAATCCTTCTAGGAATGTTACCAGAAAATTTGTTATACGAAACATCAAATGCAATAAGATTAGTTAAACTGCCAAGCTCCTCTGGCAAGTTCCCTGTGAAGGAATTATGAGACAAATTAAAAATCACTGAAAGTGATGAAACACCTAGAAGCTTTACGGGAATTGTACCATTCAATTTGTTCTTAGAAAGATTCAAGGATTGTAGATATGTGCAGTTCCCCAAACTTGTAGGTATGTTTCCTTCTAAACTGTTATTAGACATGTCAAGTTCTACCAGTTGAGTGATATTACCCAAGGAATGTGGGATCTTTCCAGTAAACTGATTGGAATAAAAAAATATACCTCCCAAACTGGAAAGTCTTCCTATTGAAGCTGGAATATTACCTGTTAAACCGGTCCTTGACATGCTCAGCAGAATCAGGTTGACAAGGTTTGCAATCTCTTCAGGGATGCTTCCTCGAAAATTGTTTCTTCCAACAAGTAACCCCGTAAGTGTGCTTGACATATTTGTGATGATATTCGGAAAAGTTCCTCCAAATCGGTTGTCACTAAAAGCCAGATACTCTAACTTGCTACAGTTAGTCAGAGAGCTTAAAAATCTCATATCATGGTTTTTATCTTCTCCAAAATTATTTTTACGAATATTGAACCATGATAAGTTTGGTAGGTTCCCAAAAGTCAGGGGTATATCCCCACTGAATTTGTTATCAGGAACATCAATCTCCTGGAGATCTGATGCATTGGTCAATGAAACTGGTAGTAGCCCACTAAAGTGATTGTTTGCCAAGTACAGAACCTGGAGCTTTGGCAGGTCAAAACCTATACTGCTTCTGAGAGTACCTGTAAAGTTGTTAAAAGCCAGTAACACGTATTCGAGTGAAGATAAATTGTAAAGTAGCGGTGGATATACACCAGAAAGAGAATTTTCAGACAGTCCTAAAAATTTTAGGCTTCTCAATTGAGCCATCGAAGTTGGAAGTTGTCCCTGTAAATAATTAAACGAGATATAGAGCTTTTGGAGAGATGTGACATTCCCAATGGAAGCCGGGATTCTTCCTTTCAGGTTGTTGTTACTTAAATGAAGAGTCACCAGCTCTGACAAAGAACCAAGTTGTGGAGGAATATGCCCCTCGAGGTGGTTGCGGTTTAGGGCAAGGTTGTATAACTTAGAACAGCGAGACAGATTGACTGGAATCTCACCTTTTAGGATATTATTACTTAAGTTAAGAGTTCGAAGCCTAGACAAGAGACCAAGCTCTGGGGGAATAATACCATGAAAAGAATTTTCAGCAACATCAAGTATTCGAAGAAATGAAAGATTTCCAACACGGGGTGATACAATTCCAGCCAAATTCTGACTCTTAAGATTGAGAGAAATAACTCTCTGGTATTTGGCACTACACTTGATTCCAGTCCATTGACAAAAATGGATAGAATCATTCCAAGAGGACAAGACTTCAAGGGGATCTTCAATTATCTGAGCCTTAAATTTAATTAATACGTCTTTGTCTGTAGTGTTCCCAAGTCTGGCCGCAGAAGCATAATATTCTGGTATTGAGAGGTTAAGGGGTGGCACAACGATGACATAAAAAGATAGAAAAAGCATCAGCCACAGGTTCATCAAAGCAAGTCTAATTTGAGAACGTAAGAATAGCATGAAAATGGCAGTGATGCCTAGAAAACAAACCTGATGAGTTTATTTTCCTCAGTGATTGACCAAGGTAACAAGTTATGCTGACACAGATAATAACTCTTGAGACTGTGGCTTCAGAACGGCAGAAGAAACCTCAGAAAAATACTTGATAAAATCAGACAAGAATAATTCAATGAAGTTATTATATTTATTATCTTATGTCAGTGCATGTCATAGTTGTTCTAATATACTTTTAATTAATCCTGCTGTACTATTATCATGTCAAACTTGATCATTTTTGTAAATTTCTGAATAGATAGAGTCCAACTGCCACACCAATTACCAAATTGGATATGAACATACGTACAGCTGTTGTAGGTAGTAATTTTTAGAAATAATGAGTACATATCATAACTTGAGCACTGGCATCGTCAAAGGGGTAATTAGCCAAAGAATGAGCTACAAGTTACACATGGTTACACCAGAATTACCTAATATGGAAACTCGTTATTTGATAATATAATTTACTCTCTACAAGTTATTCGTATCCAGACAAGAGGAGTCAGCTGTTAGATAATATATTTAAGACTGTGTCTCTGGATACCAAGTCAAGAATGATGAGATGAAAAAGTTATAGCCAGTTAATTACTTCTTCAACGTTTGATATATTTGAAATGCGAAGTGAAGATCAAAATAGTGAAATTCACCAATATAATTTTGTACATGTTCATTGTAATGTTTAATAAACTTTAAACTAGGTGCTAGGTAGTAGGAAATACAAGGAACACCATAAACTGTGGGAAACAGAAAGAAATTCTGAAAATGCAAGAGTTTTCGAAGCCATGGAGTGAAGTAGAGCCATAATTCCCCTCGGTGAAGATTGGAAGGTTTGAGCCATCCCGATGTTGGCATAAATTATTCATATTTTTCTGATTAATCCAAACGAAATATTGAGCCCTTTAGCCAATGATATACATTCGTAGAAACAGCTTTAAACTAGCTTCAGCTGAGCTGAAGTCATAATTTTATTTTAGAATGATATGCAATAGAGTTTATAAAGGTGCAAATCACGGCCAAAGATAAAAAAAGGGTTGCCAGCTTTGACAAATAACCAAGTAGTGGAGGAATGTTTCCCCCGAGGAAGTTTTGATTTAGCGCCAGATTGTACAAGTTCCAACATGGAGACAGATTCACTGGAATATCACCTGCCAAATGGTCATTACTTGGTTTTGGCCTAGCAGCCAAGTTGTGGATGAATGCACCCATTGAAAGAAGTTGTATGGAGTCCAAGAAATTAAGGCCTTTAAGCTCTGATCTTTAAGCTCAACAGAGATAACCTTCTGGTGTTTGACGCTGCATACAACTTCAGCTCATTGACATGAATGTATGAGATTATTCCAAGAGTCCAGAACACCTTGAGAATCTTCGCCTTTTTGGTTATATGTGATCAGAAATTGAGCAATGTAGATGTCTATTGTTTTTCCAGAATAGATGCAACATGTACAATCTGAAAATGACTTACCATGTAAGAGAACAAGATAAACCCGGAAGGTCAATGCAAAAACTAAGTTAATATTAAGCGATAAAAACAACATTTCAAAATAAGAAACTCTGATTTGCAGTATATACGCAAACAAGCTCTAACAGTCAAACACGGAGCATTATATTTATTAAAGCTCATTTGCTAGAATGAGTTTGCAGTAACATTGAACCATGCAGATGGTTCCTAAGAATTATTGACAGTGGGCTATATTCTATTTAGTTTTCTTGAACCAGCGAGGGAGGGAAAGCATAATCTAAGTCTAGTCAACTCCTTTTCTGCTAAACTTGTTACCAGGACTTGTTTGAAAGTGTACGACATGGACACATCTCTAAATTTGTTACCCTGATGTGTTACATGGTAAAAAAATTGATAGCAGGTTTATAAAACAACATTGGCTTTTTGCAGATGAAGGCCATAATCTGAATCACCTTCTTTTAAGTTTCAGCTCTTTAGTCTTTATAGTCTTTATACTTCATTGAGGCCGTAGGTCCTATAGTTTTTATGGATTACCTACGCAATGTAATATGTATTGTATTTAGTATTGCACTACAGGACTATATAGGCTTATAAAGCAAATAGTAGACAGTTATATCATCCATTAATATATTGAGAAAAAATAAGTAAATGTAGCTTGTAATATTAAAACAAAGGACAACTTAGTGAACTCAATCATACCAAGTAAAGCAGCATGTCATCTGCAGTGTCTCATAATCGTTTATAAATCTCCGGCTGGGAGAGGTCTCAGAGTTCGGTTCTCTCTACCCCCAATATTTTTCAAATATATATTTCCGACACTATGGACTTTGCAGCAAGGGGGAGTGCTAACATAGGTTATGATCCAATTAAGCTTTTGTGTTTACAGATATTCGAAACGTAATCAAACTTTCTGAAATTTTTTACCCAGCATCCACCTAGGTGACAAAAATAGAACGAATACAAGTTTTATAAAAATGATGTCCTTCAATAAAAAAAGTTGCTATAACTATAATTTACAATAGGGATCATGACGTGTATTATGGAACATAATTTAAAACCTTTAGCACATCTAAAATTCAGTACATACACAAGCCAACTTGAACTACAAATATACCTTTGACTTGTTTTAAGATAAGCGTAACACATCAGTCATCACTAAATACAGAGCAGAAAATTGATGTAATCAGATAGTTTAAATATACTCCTTGTATAACTTCACATTATCAGCTGAAAACTTACGAACTCCTCCTTTATTGATTTTAGATATACCTCGACTTCTCATGCTCATTCTTAGTGCTGGGGATTATAAGGAAATACATTAGTATTTTCTATTTGTTAAGATTAATAAATGTTCTGTCCTGTTTGTTAGACTTGAGTGGCTGGTATGATAGCTGTATCTGTCAGTGTAGGTCTATTATCTTTTGTCAGCTAGCTGGATTATATATGGCTGATCTTTATC